>JAKSZP010018055.1:0-16953 GCA_022478985.1 Massospora cicadina
GGGCCCTTCAGCCTTTTGGACTGATACCAACAACCCCTCTAAAGGTTTCCAATTGGGTTTCAGCGATTGCAGATCAGGCACTCTTTACAATACCGCCCCATCTGAGAAGGCAAGCCCTTCCAATTCTATGTGCGTCGTATCAACTCCAAGGTCTTTGCTTTCCCCGGATGACCAATGGTGAATCCATCATAATGGTACCAGATGATTTCAAGGTGCAGTGGTCCAGCAGAAACCCATAGGCGCCCCTGAAACCACACCATCTCATCCTTTACGTGATAACCCCTGGATAGGTCCTCTTGATTTAAAGCGCTCTTTGCAAGTACCATAGTAGATTCAGCTAATATCGGTTGAGCAAAGACTACCTTTCTTACATACTATATTCGTCCTCATTTTCCAGATGTTCAAGCGCTGTCCCATTGGCAGGGGGAGAGGGAAGTTTAGACACAATTTTATTTGGCGGAATCATCACCTGTGTGTTATGAACTTATACCTCCTTTGAATCAGGAGCTAAAGCAGGGTTGCAGCTTAAAGCATCCGCCAAACAATTATCCTTGCCCTTGGTGAACTCGTAAGAAAAGTCAAATTGGGCAATGGTCTCATGTCAATGGGTCTGCCGTGGGTTAGGACAAGAGGGGCGCGGTAGTACAGCAAGGCATGGTGATCTGTACGTAAATGGAAAGGTTGGGAGGAGCCATGCAAGTGGTGACGCAAATAAGTCAGCGCCTCCACCACTGTTAATAACTCTTTTTTATAAATGGCGTAATTCAACTCAGTCAAAGACATTTTCCTTGAAAATATCCCACCGGATGCTCTATCCCATCTTCGCCTACTTTTAACAAGGCAGCCGCTATGGCGAAATTGGAAGCATCAGTGGATACAATGAACTCCTTTGAAGGGTCGACATGGCGAAGGACAGTCATGGACAACAGGGTGCATTTCACTGCTTGTAAAGCATCCTCCAAAATGGGGGACCACTGAACCACCTTAGCACCGCTAGCCTTATATAAGGGTGCTGACACCTCAGAAAGATTGGGCGTGAACTTCTTGAGGAACGTACACGTCTCCAAAAAGCTCCTCAATTCCTTGACTGAGGTGGGGGTGGGCCACTCACAAATTCCCTTCTCCTTGTCTGGAGTTATCATGTGTTCTTGGTCAAACACGACGTTGCCCAGAAAAGTGACATGGGACTTGAAAATTCACACTTGCTTATCTTAAGCGTAAGGCTGGATGCCTTTTACCTCTTCACCACTTGCCTAAGGTATACTGCATGGGACTCATGATCAAGGGAAAACACCAGGATTTAGTCCATGTAGGCAACCACGCATAGCATTAACAAGTCCACCAACGCTGCATCAATGCGGCGTTGAAAGATAGCAGGGGCATTCTTAAGCCCAAAGACATGACTTAAAATTGGAATATCCCTTTTCTGGTACGAAATTCAGCTAACCACTCTTGTCCCTTTTTCATCTGAATCTGATTGAACGCATTGAGGCAATCCAGCTTAAAGAAAGACCTTAGCTGCTCACCATAATGAGCAATATGAGATTCTAAAGGGATGGGATGTAGATCTGGTACATGACATTGTTGAGGTTCCCATAGTCTATGCAAGGGCGTAGAGTACCATCAGCCTTCTCAACAAAGAGAAGTGGGGATCATACAGGGGAAGTACGCTGAAAAATCGCACCTTTGGCTAACTGTTCCTTTACCCACACATCCAACGCATCTTCCTCCCATACAGTCAATGGGTAAATTTGGGAAGATATATCCACAGATCCACAGTGATCTTGTAGTCATAATTGAACTCAGAATGCTCAGGGAGTGCATTAGTGGATGCTGCATCAAACGAGAATTCCAAACCCTCCAAAGAAGAAGGTATAGGAACTTCCACTGAGGGCTTCAGCAAAGGGGCAATGCTAAAAGGGTGAAGGTGTGGCCAGTGGGGCAATTCGCCCTGGGCGTTATCTTCCAACAAAGGACAACTAATGTGCGACTATTCTACAATGTAAAGGATAAGGTATTCTCTTTCAGTTTGGTTCTAACGTCAAACTTCCGCCACCACTTCACACCCAAAATGATAGGGTACAGGAGGTGTTTGATAGCTTTAAAGTGATCACACAAGTGGTACTTGCCAACCTGATAGTCCATTGTCCCAATGATCATCATAGTGTGAATAACTTGGGACGCCCCTCCTTTAACCATACCACCTGGCAAGTAACTCAGTTCAAGGTAGTAGGCTAGTCTCTGGTCCATAAAGCTTTCAGAGGCGCCAGTATCCACCAAAATAGTGGTTCTGAGTATCCCTAAAGGGGAGGAAAGGGTAGCAGTCAGTAGAAAATACACAGAATGGTCTTTATATAAAGCTGAAAAAGCCAGTAAATAATCACCAAACTCCTTATATGGTATTTAACTTGTCACCCTAGTTTCCGTTGAATCAAAGAATGGAGAGGGATACTTGGCCACTCTTACTACTGAGGCCACATATCCCACCATATCTTCATCAGGGGCATAAACATTGTTGTATTGTAGGTGAAGCTCCTTCTCAACTTCCTGAGTGCTGCGAATCATGGAATAGGTCAAATGGGGATTTTCTGGGGTGATTTGATAGACAGGAAGAGGTTGCATCTCTGAGCTACTAGAGAGAAAATATGGTTCTAAGGTATATATGGTATTTCCGTTTAAAACGCATTTTTAGACGTGAATGACCCTATTCCCATGACAGCAACGGAATGCCCAATGTTATCCAAGGCCAACACCCCAGGACCATCTGCGCTGATTCCAATGGCATCATCTGAACGTTCTGTCAAAGTAAAACAGGTTTATTTAAATTAAATTTGTAACTTTCAGCGGAAAGTCAGGGAATCACAACTTTTGGACCCAGAAGCATCCGTATCCACCAGATACAAGCATAAAGGGTGGGTACTTTCCAGTTGGAGGCATCTAGAATAATGCTGAGATGCTCCAACCTTCGGGAAAGAGAGGAATCAACAGTGCGGATGACCACAGCAGAAGCCCACAGCTGGCGCATACCTTTTTTAGTTTGGAAAAGTCCCACATGGAAAAAAATTTGTACACAGATAAAAAGGTTGGTCAACTAATGTAAGGAAGGTGTATATAACTCTCCAGTTCCCAGCGTGGTAGTGCATGGTGCACAAGGCCAACGCCAGGGAACCAGTCATTAGTCAAAAGTGACTAGAGCCCGCAGAGGGTGCTGAAGCAATCATAACTTAAGAAGAGAAGTGCGAATCACGATCATAAACAACCCACCAAAAGTGATGCAGTGCATAAAGGAAAAAGGGGCAAACGTCCCATGTTGGAGGGAATCTGGTCAACCCAACGGTGCACTGGTTAAAAATTTAATTGCATTTAAAATATATCGGTTAACGTAGCATGAGACCTCCTCAAAGAGGTCTATACACAGGATTGCTAGAGATAACATAAGAAAAAATGGAAAATGGGAAAGGTTTATTAAGAAAGTCGACCAACAAGGAATGTTGGTCACAAAAACAGATTTAAACTTTGTTAGGGAAATTTGGGGTTTGCTGAAGTGGGCCCAAAAACAGATTCACCAATAGGCAAACACTACCATCCAAATTAGTAAAATACACTAAAACTGACTTCACTTGAGTAATTGATTGAAGTTGGATCCAACTCAAACGCATAGTTTCATAAATGGAACGGGTTTCAAACCTTATTCCTCAATCATCTGAATAGGACCATCATTGTTAATCAAATAAACCGTTTGTTTTAACGCCTGGGCCAGCAAAAGGGGCTGGGCGTTAGGCACCTCACTAGTATCAACCTGGGCATATTTGGCTAGTACCCATAGTTTGTCTAGTGTGTGCCTGAGGTCAGGGAGGGCCTGAAGCTTCACCTTCTGTGCCTCCTGTCGCCCAGCCTTATCCTTAGGGTTAATCCTCAATATCATGTCATTTAACCATGACGGTGGAGATCCACCTAGTTTTCAGCGTTGGGGTATTCTCTTTAGAGTTTTTTCCTTCCTTTTCGCACAAGTAATGGACAAGCTTGATAAAAGTAGCCCAAGCTGACGGCACTTATTACAGGTCATTTTTTGGTGAGTCAAGCGTTCAGTTGGTTTGGAACTATTTTTCTTTGGTTTATCTCCTTTATCATTAGCAACATAGATGGCCCTGTTAAATCATCAAGGTGGTGGTGTTGGTCCCATGGCCTTGTACTGAGATCTATACATCCCTTGGATGTTGATTAATGCTTCCTTAAGCATTGAGGGACGTTGCACTCTTAACCACTAGAGTCATATGAATGATTAAGTTAGGATGCATCTCCAATGAACTTAGCAAATCTTTTATCGTGGTAAAAAAATTTCATAGTTCCTTTAGTCCAAAATTGTTGAGCCTAGATATAGTAGAGAGGGGAATAATTAGCAACAGACTCATTTTCCCCATTTTAATCGGGAGAAACTCTTGTTTCATACTATAATCGTCTTGTTCACTACTAAACTCAGAAAGTAGGATACTTTTTACTTTGGCCCAAGATAGTTGGTCATATGCTCACATTGAGGATCTCCTGAGCCTCACGGCTTATTCACCCTTGAACGTGGCAAGCCTTTTAGTGATAGCTAGTACCATCCATGCTGTTCTAATAAATCTATAGGAAGCCTGTTTGTTTCTCCTTCAGGTGTATACATGGACTTAAAGTACAGTTTTAGTTGGGATCTTCTTCAGCAGGGTTGGCATGCATCATGGCCAGTGTGTAGCAGTTCTGAAAGTTATTGGACATTTTGTTGATTGACCCATATAGATGCCTCCTATTAGGTTATAGGTCGAGTGGAGGTAGGTTCTGGTATAGTACACATTTGTGCCTTCAAATCATCTATACTCTTTTCCATAGCTAGCAGCAATATAATCATGCTGTTCCAAGCACTCTCTAAATTATTCAAAGTGGTGATGGTTTCACCATTCTCTTTCTTGGGGAATATGAGTCTTTAAACTATATCTTAAGCTTATATTACGTTCTATAATAGGTGATGTTCCTCTCACAAAAATAGTGAAGCAAGTCTCGCTTTTCTGGCAGTCTCCTTGACATACTCAATATTGTTGCATAGATAATGCACTTCTAACTTTCAAAGTAAAAATTCTTGAATGTATTGTAATCTTCTCCATCACCAGGAGCTCAGAGAAATCTTCAAGATACACTTTCATATCCGCTTCATCAATAAACTGCTCCTGAGAACTCTTATGATCTTCTCTAGGGCTTGATGATGCCACCCCTGTACTGAGCACCACAGTCAGCTTGCTGTACTCGTCTCACTTAACATGTGAGGATAAAATTCACTGCTCAGGGGTTATACTCCACGCAGCTTAAGCAACAGACAACTTTTTTGGCACTAGTGGGGCCAAACAAAATGGGGAGCCACCACGCATCTTTATTTGCAATTGAGCAAAACAAAGGGATTTTCATATATAAGAATATTCCTGATATAGCCCCTAAGTTATCAGCCTAGGAAGCCATATCAGAAGGTGAGGAAGCTTTGGGAAAACTTTTTTTGACGCCAGCTTTAGTTGGCGGACCATGGCGGACAGCATAAGGGTTGGGGCATCAGCGGCATGTGGCTTAAGGAGATAGAGTTGAGGGGTCTTCTTCATTTATGAGACTAGTGGTGTCCATCGCCTCAACGTATTGAGCAAGTTGATGCTCAGAAAAAGTAATGAGAGCTGGCAAACAAGTGAATGACTTCATGCACTGGCAGGTTTGGGGATAATTGGGGTTAAATAAAAAAAGTTTTTGCCATGGTAATAAAAGTGTGGCTCACACCAAAAGTGAGCTCCTCAATCTCATACTTTGCATACTCCTCAAAATCATGTGGGAAATTGGGGATTGGACAACATTCAACCAGGGGTTAATCACCCCATAAAGTTGCTAGCGGAGTAAGGTGTTGGCAGGAGCAGCCGCAGCTTCAACTTCCAAACTATTAATACTTTTATATAACGGATAACCATTTTTGGGTGAAAACAGTGAAGGAGCAAATTAGGAGGATTAATAAAAAACTCCTCCAATGAAAAATCTGGCTTGACATTGAACGGCTAGTCACTTTAATCATTCCACTCAAGACACTTGAATAGATTATGCTCAGCCAGTGCATGCTCAGCCACAGGTGTTGGTATGGTGGCAGAACCTGATTGGCTGTGAACAGTCAACCATAGCAGTTCAGCTGAAACTGTTTCAACCATTGACTCAGGATTCTATAACTTGGTTGAACTATTTAAACTTTTAGTAATTTTTAAATTCATAATTGGCTGCTGCTTTCTAAGCAATGCCAGAATACCCTGAGGTTGGGGCGGGAGGATCATGCCCCATTTGAAGAATTTTGGCATGGCTGAAGCTGGGCTGATGCCAGAAGGAGGGGTGGCAGAAGTGGAAGAGGCGGAAACTGTGGGCACTTGCGCTTCAGAGAATCCAATTTAAGCACAAGGGGCAAACGCACAACTATTCTCAGCCCATTCCCAAAAAGGGTAATCCAGTGCAGATCTGATCGCCATACGAGAGGGAATCATGAGATGAGTATTGTGATGGAAAGGGTGGATAATTGTAAAGGTTCAAGGCCCTGCCAAATGATCGACCCCATTGGGCACCACAAACTGTAGCATGAGGTCTGCGCCTTAAATGGCTAAACCCTCAGTGAGTTTATGCCGGATGCACTTAGGGGAGAAATGAGAAGGCAACCTGTAAAACTGGACCACCAAGATGGCCTCATATGGGAGCTGGGTGAGAACCATGGGAAGCAAATTTTTTCAAAAATGGCAGCTTTGCTGCTGCCATTGCAACATCTTCAGATTATAAGCCAAGGCCAAAGTACCCCTTAAAGGGGTGAAAATAAGTAAACTGGAGGGCTTAAAAACTACTGTGGCTATCCTGATGATGGCTTCTCCCGCATATGGGAAGATATTCCCATATTCACCTGAAGGCCAAAACGCAAATTACTCTGGGGGAGCGCCAACGAGATCCAGAGCACAACCTAGGTGGTTTCAAATTGGTGGGCCAATTCCCAAGGGGGGACATAACGCCTGGTAGCATTAGGGGTGCTAGCGGAGCCAGCTTGGGCGCGCTTTGGCAGTGGCTGAAAAATGGCAGTCTGTGGCGCACCACCACCCCACTCTGGGCAGCAGGCGTCAACTACATTGACATCAGTAAGTTTAGCTTGATCAAATGACTGTTTTTTAATTCTACAAAACTCAAATTTAGCTTAGATTTTGAATTTTGAAGTGAAAGAGAGTTGAGCACCAGACATAAATCACTTAAATAGTAATAATTATTATCATAGAGAAAATTCTCCTCTGATGCTACCTTTGTAGCATCAGTCTCTTTAATAACTGTTTTCGCCTATGGTGAATCATTTGTTGACACTCTATGACATGTTTGTTATATGTTGGCCTAAGAGCTCAATAGAAGCTAATACAATCTCTCCCTTGGCAGCTCAGCTCCAAGGTATCTGCAATAGAGAGTCCTGTTCAAAATTGAGCAGATCTCAGGCTGGTTACTGAATTTTTAATAGATAAAATCATACTGGATACTTGTGATTAGTTAATTTAATGCACTATCTGTGAAAACAGGATGATAGAACTGAGATTCTGTGGAAAGGTTTTGTTAATATAAAAGGCGAAGTATTTTATACTCCAATGCAAATATAAAATAAGAAAATAATAATCTATAATTAAATTGGTATTATGGGTGTCAATATGGGGGATTTTAAAGATTCCCTTGTTAGACGGCGTCTAACTGCTGCTTTAGTGGCTTTATCCATTTTAGCCAATCCTTGTAGCCATGATCTCCTTCTCGTGGTTGTGATTCCTGAACTGGGATGTACAGGAGCCCTTTCATCCTTCCCCGCTTATGGTTTATGGCCCATTGTATCCTTTTTTAATATTGTTTTATCACCAAATCTACTGATATTCTGCTCAACTTCAGTTTCAAGTGGTGCTACCTATGATGTGCCTTACATTGGGGTTTCAAGCAACTCTTAAAATTAGTTGGCTCCTGGATTTGTTAATATTCTTTTTAAGCCTTGAACGCTTCATCAAGGTAATATGGTCAAGTCATTGTCACATCATTGAGGAATGCAAATTATTTCAACCCCCAAAGGTATAAAAGGGAATCAATTTTATACTGATTTTGGGCAACGTCATCATCTTCATTAAATAAATCTTCTTAATCTTTAGGGCAAATTTTTTCAGAAGATGTCACTTTTATTTAACTGAGGTAAGCCGACCAGGGGACAGACATTCTCGAATATATGTGAAACTAAGATAATAACTAAGATTTATAATAATTGGGCACCCCAGGGTACTCAAGTTACCCCTGTTTCCAGCGGGACTGCCAGGTATGGGGGTGTTGGTGCACTACTCTGAGGGGGTTTCCCCTGCTATGGAGCAGGTGTGAAGGAAAGGGTTTGTGTGGAGGAACCAGAGTGGGAACCATGATTTTATGAGCGCTTTTTGTCTTGGCCTCATATATCCATAGAGCCAGGCTTGGAAGTGCTCTAGTAAATGGACATGGAATCTGTTAATAATCCCATGAATGGTTGGGACCGTGACCTTGAATGCATCTAATGCAATTGTGTGTATTGTCCACATTGCAATGGGTATTATTAGGGAGCGGAGGGTAGATGGGATTGGTGACTCGATCTGGAGCGTGAAATTACTCTTTAATATTGAGAATTCCTGTTCGTTTTGAATCTTGAGCAGGCGTGCGACTTCCTGCCATATAGCTTTGGTTGGGGGGCATGTTTCTAGGCGGTGATGTAGGGATCCCTCCCCTCCACATACTGCACATGTTTTGTGGAGGGAGTTGGAGCGGTCCGCCGTCCTATAGGTCCTTCTCAAACAGCGCCAGGCATTTGCTCTTATCCTTGGTTGTAGGAGTGAGTGGTGAGTCATTTTCCACATTGCCTTCTGTGTGGTTAAATCATAGGTAATGTCCAACATATATAGGTATTCTATCCTAGCTATGCTTGGGGCTGTTGCGAGCATATCCCTATGGGGGTGGTTTTCTGGGATTCTTAATTTAATTGGGGCTGGGTCGTCCCCTTCCCTGTATAGTACCCATGTTCTCTATGGTCCATCCCATATGGCGGAAAGTTCAGAGGATATGTTTGAAATGAGGGGAGATTCCATGCGGACCCGTTGCAGTAGGGTGCTTGGCAAGGTTTGAAATTAGTCTGGGCGAACTATGTGGGTTGGTTAATTTGGGCGCTTGTGTAAAGTTAGTCCTTGCTGCTCTGGACCAATGTTGTTGCAAGAGGTCTGGAGCAAGGAAATCCTTTATCCAAGTACCTAGGATGTGATTGACATGGCTCTCAAAATTCTATTAGTCCCACGCCTTTGCTTGAGCGTGGGCCAAATAGTGTTTCCTTCCATATAGGAGGGTGAGAGCCAGGCCACAGCCAGCCCTGGATAAGCGCGCGAATTGAGGTTATAAAGGTAGGTGAGAAGGCTATCGCATGGGCCTGGTACCACAGTATTGGGAGGATGAGCGAGTTAGTAACTGTAACTCGTCCTGTTAGTCCTGGGGTTCTTCCCTTGAGGGAGGCGACGCGTTTGGATACCCGTTTAACAGGTTACTTTCCATTGTCTCATTAGCATATCCCCCTGTTTCTAGCCAGATTCCAAGGTGTCAGACAGGAGTGGTGGTGGGAGGTGTTGCAAAGGGTAAAATAATTGGGTTTTTTCTTCAAGTGTTGGTGTGAGGTTCTGATGTTGTGGCCTAATTGTTTGTGTATTTGCCTAAGAGGATGATTTCTGTCTTCCTTTTGTTGAGCGATGCATTGCTCACCTTGGAGTATTCCTCTAGAGTGTATTCCAGCTGTCGGGCATCTTCATTGTTTGCTATACCTGCTACGCAGTCATCTGCAAAGGCCAGTATCTTGACTGTTGGTTGTCCTTGTGCGCTTATCCCCATGAGATGTGAGTCAGTTACTCGGAGGAGAGGGTCGAAGCTGAAATTGTATAGCAGTGGACTGAGGGGATCCCCTTGTATGAGCCCTCTGTGTGGTTTGATATTGTTTGTTAGGAATCCAGGGCCGCATACAGCCATGGTTGCAGATTCTGTTAGGAGCATCGCCCATTTTATGAATCTTGGTGGGTGTTTGAAGGCATGTAGACATTCTTTTAGGTATGGCCAGCTAACACGGTCATACGCCTTTTCCTGATCCAAGAAGACCAGGGCACCAGTTGCTTTGGATTGGCAAATGTTTGCAACAGGGTGTATGTTGTTCCAGATTGAACGCCCTGGTATAAACCCAAACGGGGGGGTGATAGGACGTCATATGCAATTGCGCCTAATATAGCTGATAGAATTTTTGTTAGAATTTTTGTGTCAGTGTTGGAGTTTGCAATTGGGCTCCAGTTGGCCAGGTCCAACTTGTCACCCTTTTTATACAAGGGTATAATGAAAGAATCATGGCCTCCTGGTAATAGGCGTGTTTCCAACAAACTCTGGTTCATTGACGCCAATAGGAGGGGGGCGATTTGTTGAAAATATTTTTTGTAAAATTCGTAGGGTATCCCATCAGGCCCTGGGCATTTCCTACGTGGTGCACCGCGAATTGTTTCCCAAAAGCTCCTCCCGTGTGATAAGGGATAGTATATTGTAATTTGGTGGTGTACTTTGTATCTTGGCAGTTTGAATAAATTCTTTGATTTTTTGTGGATCTGTTGGCATACCGCGATACAATTTGGTGTAATAGCGGTGTACTTCCGCCTTGACCTCCTCAGGGTCAGTTGCCACAGTGCCGTTGGTCTTGCAGACCTGTGTGCACGTGGGCTGGTTTCCGTGGGAGTGGAATTGGTGGAAAAAGTATGTCAAACAGGTTTTGCCTTCATTTATGAACTTACTTTTTTCTATACTTTGATTCTGTGTTGGTGTTTAAAGACGAGATTGTTAAGTTGGGCTGAAATTTCTGCCCATTTGCATCCCCAATTAGGGCTATAGCCGGATCTCAGAGTATTTATTTCCAGGTGGTCTAGTTCTGCCAAGGTACGCTTGATTGTGGCTGTGTCTGCGGTGTACTTGCATGATGCAATATGTCGGGTTTTGTTGATTAAATCTTTTTTAAAATTTTCCCATGTTCTGATGGGATCTAAAGTGAATGGGGCTGTGAATTCTGGGTTTGTAGCCTTGTTTTCAACCCAGTCAGATATATCAGGCAATCTTATATTTTCTGGGTGAAGCTTTCTCCAAGGCGACACCTGTGTGTGGGATTGGGTTGGCGCTAACTGCACCATAACTAATTGGTGATCAGAAAAATTGATCTTTTTTGTTGTAAATTTGGAGATTCTTGAGTGGTGGGATTGTGGGATGAGGATGTGGTCAATACGACTCATTGATATGAGCAGTCCCTCACATATGTTGGGTCTTGTCATATGGGGAAGGATTGGTGAATTGGGGGAAGAGCATCCTGTAAGCCAAGAGATGCCTTCATTGTGCGATATTCAATGTGTCCAGGTGGGTATCCCCTGGGATTAGGCCATCGATCTGTATTGGGGTTATCCCAGAAGTTGAAATCGCCTATCATGATGATATCTGGTGGGAGGGTGAGAGTAGAAATTTTTTCAAAAATTTTTTTTCTCTCAGTTGCAGTGCACGGTGCATAAATACATGCTAACGAAATTATTTCATCTTGGCATGTGATTGTTGCTACCAGGAGTCAACCGTGCAAGTGTGATGATGAATTTGTAATTTTAAATTTTTTGTTGTTTTGGACTATCACCTCACAGTGAGATGTCCATACTGATTATGATGGTGTGACCCTGGTTGACCAGGATTCTTCTTCCCCTTGTAAGCAGTGGGTTTCTTGGATGGCCAAGATTTCTAAAAGAATTTTTCGCAGGAATGCCAGCTTTTTGGCTTGGGATGTATGAGCCCTGGCTCCCACGATATTTAACGTCCCTATTGACACTGAGGTGCCCGCGGCGCCTCAGGAGTGGTTGGTAGGACCCTCTGGTCTTATCCCACCGCGGCTCATTTTGGCCATGCTCCGCATCTGTACTCCAACTCTTTCACTGCCATTGTTGGTTCCCTTAATCTGACCCAATGATTCAAGAAAATTCATTTTTTTGCATTTGCGTCACCTTTTCCTGCACAGGTCTCATGTTGATTTGATGCGGGTTGTTGATTGGATTTTATATTTTTGAGGTTCAACTTTATTGCATTGTGAACCGCATTTTCACCCAAATTGCAGTTGCATTGTTCCTCAGTATGTGCATGACTGATGACGCTTTGTGGCTCAGTCTGGTTACTGTGAAAATTTTAGACCTGGGCATATTGTTCTGCCTGGTTGGTTCGGTGAATATCTGAAATATCCTCCTGAATTTGTCCGTGGTTAATGGCGGATTCCGCGTGTGCCACCGCTTCAGCCGCTGCTCTCTTGCGGGCTTTTTGTGCTGCTTTACGCTGTTTACTTGTAACTGGGTCCACGATGGAGTATAGTCCATCTTCACCCCAGCGGAATGGGTGGTGGCCATCAGTCATTTTGGCGAAGTTTTCATTATCTTCGTCCATAGCTTCTTCACAAAAATCATTTTCCATTAAGCCCTCTTTTACACGGCATGCATGTTCCTTGTGGCCCAGTGAGCCACAGTGGTTGCAAATGGGTGGTGTGCATTCTGGTGTAACTCAGAATGAAGCTGACTGGCCCCCATCTGCGAAGTGAAATTCTGCTGCGCGGGGAATTCTGGATAAATCCTCTTCCACTTCTGGGAAGGGGCTGATTACAGCAATAGCTTTGCCCGTGCACAGGTCAGGCATTTAGCAAAACTACTGTAATTCAAGTTGTTGGATTTCTCCGTAGGCCACAAGACCTTTGCGGAGCTCCTCCTTGATTACCTTATGAGGAAGGTTGGTGGGGAGCGAGTCAAAGGAGATGAACAAAGTCTTCACTTTGCTCCATCTGGTGCGCGCGGTGCGCACAAATTTTTTGCCCTCAGGGAGGGCAATTTCCACGCAGATTTTTGCTGCGGCACCAGCTTCATCAGCTGTTTCAAAACCAATATCAATCCATCTGTGGCCCATGTTGTTGATAGCTACGCACACCGCGTGAGGGAAAAGTGAGGGCTGTGCCTCACATGTTTTCTGCCACAGGGTCAGTGACTAATCCCCAAGGAAGAGTCTGATCCCATGTTCCACCTTTGACAAAGGTTGGTTTAATTGAATGTACATGTATTGCGCGTGCTTTACAGTAAATACCATAAACCCAGATGGTGTCTGAGTTTGCAATTTTTTATGGCTTGGGTTCCTGGTCCCCCTCCAGGGCGTTTCTTGCCCTTAGTTACACCGTTAAGCGCACCGCTTGCCGCAATGCTCGCCCATGTTGTATTATTTTTGTTACTAAAGCCGCCCATCTTTCCTGTGTGTGATTATCAAAATTTGCTGTTCAAATCAAATCGTAGTAACTAAAGTGATTGTTACAAGAAAGAAAAGCCGGAATATGTCACTTTGCTGATGAGGAAATGCTAGTTTGCTTAATTCTATTAAGGAGCATACGTGTCCCCACTAAGTGAGTTGTTCGCCTGTACCTTCACCAGTTTTAAGGTGAATTCTAGCCATTCCACTGATTGAGTAATGATTGATGAACCGTTCATGGCCTCATCTGTGATACCAAGCACAAGGCATCTTCCACAAGGCGCACCTCGTCAGTTAAGCCCACCCAGTGTTTTACTACACCCACCAATCTCTACCAGTGCTCTATTTCATCATACTGCAGCTCCCATCAGAGCTCAGATCACCAGCACTGACTGGCAACCCACATCCTGCGGTAGACAAAATACTCTTAGAATTCCTACCCCCGCTCACACAGCACAAATTTCATAGCTCTTTTGCAGTGTTGGTGTAAGTAACTATAGACTCAGACTCATCTGAAAGGACCCACAGATGTCATCATTTTGCACCCTCAGTACCCTCCCCTGTAATATATCAGGAGCAGCATCCTAGGCTGGCTTACTGGATCCTTCGCCTCCCCAACCCTTACAGTCCCCCACCCTCTCAGCGCTTTGCTCAGATTACCACCCATATCCAATCTAATGGACTCAAGAGTAGGATGCCTTACAGATGCTTTTTTGTGGTGGCAACTCCCTGGGACGTTGAGGAGAGCCGCTATAACTTCCCAAGGAACTACCCTGGCCTAAAACTATCAAGGGAAAAGGTTTGTGGGACTATAGGCAGAGTGACCACTTCCTCATATCCTTCAAGTCCGCGCGTATTAATATCTCTTCTGTCCAAGAGCCCCATATTTCCCCAAAGCAAAAATACATGTAATGAACAGTTTAATTGCATTTTTCTTCCATAAAAATTATGCCATTTTAAAATTTATCATTGGGTTAACCCCCTCTCCTTTTCACAAAACTTATGTGATCGTCTAAAACTGGCCAAACTCACCATGCTTGTCTTCTCTTTCTTTGCTGCTAGCATCTATCTGTCTATTATAAGTCATTATCAAAACTGGTTACTGGAAAGCTCGTCTAGCTTAATCTCCCATGCAACTCAGTCTATTAGGGGTTTTTAACACCACTTTAAGTCTTGTATGCATACTTACCCCCCCAGTGGCAAAGGAATTCCCTGGATCCATTTGACTCCATAATTTCTTTTGACTGAGTAGCTTCATGGTTGTATATCCACCCTCCACGGCTGGATTTAATTGAATGACTAGAATTTAGTATGAAGAAGGTACATTCCATTCACCGTTACACAGTGACATGGCACTGATTGTCCCTCTGTTGGTGGCCGCATCTCCTCTTCCATTTCTCACAGCAATCATCCAAGTAATAACAGTTCACTCGCATTGTTCTCAAGAACACGCTCTGACCATTGCGCAGGTTTTGAATATGGGTTACCCTGGATCTTACTAACAACCCCTTTGCATAAGATAAGTTGTCTGACCATTCAAGGTAATTTCACGTCCCCACCACCCCATTTTATTGACCCCAGAATTAGATGGTAAGCGACAAAGGTGGAATTATCCATGTAGCTTATATCTGTTCAGAAGACCAGAGGATCATGGCGTGTGCTAGAGTCAAAAGGATGAAGCCAAGTGTCAAAATCTGAGGATCGCTTGCTTGGAAATTATTATCCTGCATGTCTATTTGGGCTGAAGTTCTGATGGTTGATCCTTGATAGTGCCTGTAGTTTATGGGATTTGGAACATCTATTAACTCACTAGGCTATTAAATTCACCTCAACTCTTCTGGCCGATTTCAGGAGTAATTTTCCCTTCATAACTGGGAACTTTTTCTGAGGCAGGATTAAATACAAACTAAAAATATGGTCATTCCAGTTTGTCAACACTTCTCTAAGGTTAGGATCCAGATAAAAAACCAGGAAAAGGAAAAATATATAAGACTTTTATTGTAAGCTATTTATTAGATAATGGTCATTAGGCCAGGCGTTGGTATTTATACCTCTAGGGCATCTCCTGGCCGCATTCCAGCACAAAATTTCAACAGTTATTTTGTCACTCAGCTCGGCCTATGACTGAAACCTTTTCTTAGGTTCATTGGTGTCAAAAAACTCTCAAAATTGGGAGGATTTCAGATACAAAAATTGTGATAAGAGCATGCAAAGTTGTCCTAAGATCTTCAGGATTTCAGTTTCGTCATTCTGCTGACAAAACACACCTTCTGTGAAATTTTGGCCACAATTGAAGAAAATGAAGCAACCTTAATTGGGATGTTGGCAGGCCTCTTCCTCGATAGCACTAAGTAACCCCTTTCAGAAGTCCATGTAAGTGCTATCATGTTGATTACATGTATTGACATACAAATTTCGCCATCAGGCTGGAAATTGATTACATTTTTCGTTCATCTGAAGTCCACATGTTTTTCAGACATTAATTTTTGGTCATCCCCAAATTATTTTGTATACAATTGAATTGATTGTGTTTCAATAATTGAGACCAAATGCACAGTTTTATGCATCAGAATTGGCCATAATATGTGAGTATATTTGGGCCAAGCGCCTGATAAAATACTTGACCAAATTGTCATAGAGATAATCAGCCCAAATTGTATAATTGCAATAGGCATTAGCTCAAGCGTTGAAAGAATAATCAGCCCGTTCTGATGGTTGTTGAAGTTTATTTTCAATCACGCGAATCTGAATCTGACATTTCCCCCCTCTTAACTCAAACATAAGCCCTAATATTCCCAATTAGCCTATGTTGGTCTTTTCTTATTGGCCCAAACGCCTGATGAGAATGGATTTGTTTTTTTCTATTTTGTAATTTCAGCCAGACTGGCCGATGGTTCTGAAGAATGACAGCTTGAATGCCCATCAAGTCTGAAGTTGGATCCCCTCCCCAACCTCAAGTGCAAACTAAAATATTAATTATTATAAAACTATAAGTATTTTTTTGTTTTGTTTTGATTTTGTATTTTTATGATTTATGTTTTTTCAACTTTTTCTTTTCTTAATTGGCCCACTTATTAAACCTTCTTAGGAATTTTGCATGGAAACAGTTGTATACATGGACAGTCCTAATATCCTTGATGGCGTATACAAACTTAGACGTTTTCTCAATCACTTCAAATGGACCAACCCAGATGTGATCTAACCTTTGCATTCAGCCCAATCTGTGGGTGTTGCAAAATAGAACTTCGTCATTAATTTCAAATTTGGCCGGTGGGCAGTGATTCTCTAAGTCCTTTTGAGGTTGGGCCTTTTTCTCAGTAAAACTGTTGTCGAAGGCTTAATCTTGTAGTTTGATTAAGGCATCCACAAGTTTCTCAATATACTGAGGGTAAATGCTTTCACCAGGATCCTCTAGGGCCACATATAGCAGCGTTGGTAGGGATGGGTGTCTACTGTATAATACTTGAAATGGAGACATCCTGGTTGATGAATGGTATGAGATATTGTAGGTGAAGACAGCCAAACTAAGATATGTACTCCATTTATATGGTTTGGCCATGGTTAATTTCAGAATAATGTCTA
>JAKSZP010018056.1:0-16898 GCA_022478985.1 Massospora cicadina
GTAAAATAGGATTCCTTGTTAAAGCTGAACTGAGATAAAATTATGATAACATAGTTAAGTGGTTTCCATTATCTTCTATTAGGTAAATAATAGGTGATAAGGCATAATATGTGGCGTAATGTGGTTAACGAGATGATTTGAGGAGTTAAACACTAAATACATTTCAGGCCTAATATAAGGATTAATAGTAAGTTGTCTCAAGAATTCTTCCCCTATCTTATCAGCCAGTGGAGCACTAATGGGACAATTTATCTAGAGTTAACTATGTTTTAAACTTGGCTTTTTTATGGGAAATTTCTTAGTGCTTAAAATAGAAGAGTATTAGTGATTTCAGGTATTAGGCCCAATAAGATATTGGTAGATAAATTATTATAATAATATTGGGCTTTAACCACTATTGAGTATCAAATAGTAATAATAATCCAATGTTGATAGTAATAATAGTAAAGTTGACATCAATTAAAGTAAATGATATATCATAATACTAAAGTTGAGGCTTCACCTAAATTAAGGCAAAGTCTTAAAGCTCATTTCTTAATTTGTGACCTAGCTCACCTTTTGTTAAGCAGTGAGTTACTGCCCTTGCTCTTAAAGGAACCTCCCTCTCTTCCTCCATTTCCTCTTCTGATCTGGTGAAAATTATTAAAGGAGTTTGAGGGGAGGTGATTCAGTTTAGGGCCCTCCAACAGGTCTCTGGATCATCTTAAGTGTGGCCTGATTACTGACAACAGTATAGAAATCCCACATCACCCAAGCCCCATATGAGCCCTAGTACAACTAATAAATTGGATTGGGTGTATATCAATAGTTTGGACTGTAGTTTAAATCCTCAGGTCATGCAGAACACTACCAACGTTCATTTAATAAATTTTATTGATAGAACAGACACTTGTAGGACTGGTGTTAGTAACTTACCCATCTGGTGGAATCTGTTCAAGACTGGTAGTATCCCATTAGATTTCTCTCTGATTCAGAAGTTGCAATATCAGGATTTTATGATGCAATATGAGCTCTTCAAAGCCTCTTTCCACCTCATTATGCTAAGTGGAACCTGACTAGTTAGGTTCTCACAGAGGCTTTGTCTCTTGCCAAAACACTAAGCTCTATTATCCAACTATATAGGCAACCACCCTGTTGGGATTCTCAATAGTATAAATGAAGCCTCAACTTGGGGCTTTCAACTTGTTATCTATTTTAGCCAATCTCAACTTATATTTACCATAATTAATATACTAATTGAGCTTTTCTTTCCCATTACTGTCACTTTTAGTGACACAATTCTATGCAATTTATCCAAGATTGACAATCAACCAGGAAATTGAGCAAATTTGTCTGCGACAAACCAGTTGGGCAAAAGTTGCCAGTGCAAAAGGCCTGAAGCCCTCCCAACCTTCCAGGGAAAAATGCCCTGGTGGAATGTTGACACACCCTCCCACCAAAAAGGTGAGCACAGTGCCGCGCCTGGAGTTTTGCAATTTCTGCAAAAAATGGGCGCATACACCAAAATTGAACACTCCCAACCCCTGTCCTCCCTTGAGCACAGCCTTAGAATTATGGTTGGCGATACTTCCCTCAAATCATGGGAAAAAATGGGGGAGGCCTTCTCTGCGACCTTCCTGAACACTGTCTCAGTAAATTATAAAAAATTTACATAGAGGATGGGTGGACATTGGGTTCATATCTGCAGAGGAAGCAGCGGAAGCAGAGAAAGTCATATTCTCCATAAAAATTAACAATGAATACTAAACCATCTGCACGGTGTGCACATAGTGGAATGAGGCAAACGACCTATTCATCATATTTGACCAACTCCAGAGCACTGTGCACCATGATATCCTTGCAGACAAGCTCCGCGGGGGCCTCAAAGGTTACAGCATAATCAAACAGTTTGAGTTTGAGAAATTCCCCCTCCTGCCCCACCTGTGTATAAGGAAGGCAATACCCATTATAGAACCCAATCAGGACGTGGTAGAGGATATCACCCTCATTCCACACACAGTGACCATCAACCTTCCCTATGGCAGCATATCTTGCCCCTTTCAAATCACACTGGAACACACCCCACCTTTCTGCAACTTCTGCTCAGCTATAGGCCACAAAGACCACGCGTGCCCCATCAAGTGCGGGATTGAAGCATCGGAATTTTGTGAGGACAATATGGACGAAACAAGCCCAACTTTTGGCAAAACTAAGGACTCCACTTTCGCCTTCTATTGGGGTGAAAGAGCTGACGTCGCTTTGGTCAAGCCCATAATGCAAGGACTGTCATTGCGCACAGACTGCCTGCAAGCAGGCCACGAGTTCTGCCAAGACCCAAGCTCACACCACAATTTCCCCAGAACAGATTCAGGTGGATGCCATGGCAGCGCAGCGGAATAACCAATCAGATCCCCCGCACATAACCCAACAAAACCAAAATGATGAATTTTTTTGACACAACCAATCAAAAACCTCCAACCACGCTGGAGCAAATCCACCATGCACCACTGTGGATCCTCCCAGCCAATCACATGTGGTCAGCGATGATATGGTTCATGCACATGATATGGAAGACCATTTCAGCCAATCACAATGTGACAACACTCATGCACAAAACCCAATCACCCCAACACCTAGTTTCTGCCCATCAAACACACAGGCAAACGGCGGAATATTTTTGTAGAGGAAATATAAGCAAACCCACGCCAGACCCAAACTCCATGGAGTAATCCAAGCCAGAAGAAACTGAACAAAACCAGTACTATGACTGCCAACCAACGTGTGGAACCAATATGGCTAATTGGCCCCATACTCGCAGTATGACCCGCAATAAGGAACTGGGTGACCTCAGTGGGTCGCCCCAGCATTCCTGATGTGCAGACTACTGAAATCACCATAGGGACACTCAACATCACGGGAGCCAAGGCCCCCACGTCCTGGGCCAAAAAATGGCTTTCCTGCACAATATCCCCGTGGACATCTTGGCTGTCCAAGAACCCCACTGTCCATTGGGGGAGGAGGAGTCATGGTCAGAACATGCTCCTTCCAGCCATATCCTTTTGGATGTACCACTTTGGGGTGGTAATTTAAAATAACCATAATCCCCCAGTAAATATCTGAAGCACATCCTCCCACCTGGAGGGACGACTGCTTCTAGCAGATCTTGAGTGGAACAGAGAAACTTTTGCCATAGCATGTGTGTATGCCCCAAATGATTTGAATGATTGCCAAAATTTTTCTCAATATCCTCTCAATCCCTTTCCCCAAGGCAATTTTTCGCGGTATATTTCAACTGCGGCTTAACACCATAACTGACCGCTGGCCCAAGTCTAAGGCTATGCCCGCGGCCACACAGAACTACGCATACTAAAGGCAACGCTGGGCCTTGCAACACCATTCCCAAACAAGCTCCCACACCCTGGCCAACATGACGAGGCCCCACAACAACAATAACCAGCTGGTCTCAATGACCCGGATTGACCCTGATGCTCGCCCCTATAGACCTATGGCACCAAGTATCAGATTTTACAACAACAATTATCCCTTTCTCTGACCATCAGATGGTCTTGATAGCATTATCATCCTCAGAAAAATATCAAAGCCACCAACCTGGCACAGAGTTCACCCAAGCACCATCCATCTTCTGGAGCTTAAACTTTGGATTGAGACAGTGCTAACAACACAGCAAGAAAGATGACTACCCGACGCAGAACCCTATCGCCAAAGTGGGAGATATTCAAGGCTTGAGCAACCAAAAGCCTGCAACCTGAACTCCAGAAAAACAGCCGCAATGTCTGTGACAATCAACAAGGCTATCAGCCAGCTTCAGCACTTAGAAAGCAACCACCTCACAAGGGATACAGCCCACAATGGGGTCGCCTGTAGTTTCAACTATCTACACAGGTAAACTCCCTCTTTAGAAAACACCAGCACTACATCTAAGTATGCTACAAATCAAAATACATCCTATCCGGTGAAACTCACATGGCCCAATTCTTCCGCTGTTTTAAACTAACTTCAACTTCGGTGACTTGCACACAGGTCTGCTGAGCAGATGGCACTCTGGCGTCCGCACCATTTGATATATCAGCCAGATTACACCAATTTTACACTGACTTGTACACGGCAGATTTCGCATCACCTAGAGAAATTGAAAATTTTTTATCATCCGCTAATATTGACACTATAGCTGATCAACCAGACCTTGTTGCACCCATCACTAAAGATGAACTATGGGAGGTAATAAGATCAACTCCGCGCAACAAGTGCCCTGGGCCTGATGGCCTACCATATGAATTTTTCAAAAAATATTTTGAATATATCACCAATACTATTGGCAACTATAATAAGTGCCTGGAAGACACATCCCTTCTACCTGGCGGCCAAGACGCATATGTGGTCACACTCTTCAAAAAAGGAGACCAGGCAGACCTAAACAACTGGCGTCCAATCGCTCTCACCAATACTGAAACCAAAATACTAACTAAGATCTTAGCTAAGCGTCTGGGTTGCATTGCTCAGACAGCCCTCTCCCCCCCATCAGTTTGGCTTCATCCCAAATTTCTTAATTTGGGATAACATTCACACAATTGCCAACATCTGCCAAGCTAACCCCACAGGCGCCCTTGCTTTCCTGGACCAAAAGAAAGCATATGACCGAGTGCACTGGGGTTACCTAGAACAGTGTCTAAAGGCTTTCAACTTACCACCCATTTTATAAACTGGGCGCTCCTCCTAACGCGCTCAGCCAGGTTTGCAATCGGAGGCCCAGGTTTCCTAACTGACACCATCACCCCCCAAAGGGGCCTCAAACAAGGTGACCCGCTTAGCCCCCTACTATACAATTTCAGCCTTGACCCTCTCCTCCGCATGGTAAACTCAAAGCTCACTGGAATCAGGTTGGAGGGACAACTACCAACCAAAATGCTCGCCTTTGCTGACGACTGCGTTGTTGGAGTCTCAGGCAATAGGGATGCCAGGGAGATTGAGCGCATTATTCACCAGTATGAGTCAGTGAGTAATGCCATGCTGAAAAAACAGAAAACAGAGGTAATTGTTATGGGCAAATTTAGTTTGAACTGGGCCTCACCCTCCCACCACCACACAGATTAACCTTTCACACATCCAACCACACAACAACGATCCAAGCCATTAAAACCACTGTGTTTACCCTTTGCACACCACCCCACCACCAACCCAGTCCGTCATCTGGGCATATGGCTCGAAGCTGGTGGATATGCACTTGACACCATTGAAACCAACATTTTGGACACATCACAAAAAGAATGACATGTATGCGGAGGAGTAAGGCTAGTTTAACCGGAAGAGTTGTGTTAGCCAACTCCCTGATCTTGTCAAAGTTATGGTTTGCTGCCCACGCGGTTCCCTTCTCCGCCAACCTTACCAACACAGTCTACAAGCTCTTGCAGAACTGGCTGTGGTCTGGTTACCCGCGCACCTGTCAGGCTGGAGGCCATGTACAGCCCATGGAAGAAAGGCGGGATGGGCTGCTCAACTTCAAGGAAAGAGCAAAGCAAATCCTAGGCTCATGGGTAGCTCTCACAACGTCACCCAACCCACCATCCCCCACTGGGCTAAGGCAGCCTAAACCAATTTCGCAAGGGCACTACATCTGAGGTCCCCCTCCAACCCTGCAACTATGATGAAATACCTTACAAAACATCCAACCGCCACCGGACTGCACAACAACAACCAATATTTCAAACGCATCCTGTACAACCTAATACAAAGGGAGTGGAGCTTCTCCTTTGCACAGCAATCTGAAGACATTCACCCTCAAACTGGTTACTTGAAACTCCACAGGGGACAAATGGTGACTAACGCGCCTGCCCCACTACCATCCTTTCCTCTATCCTGGATTGACTACCTAGACTACCAAGGCATCCCATATGACTTGCGCACCCAAAAGCAGGTGTGGGACCTCGTCACCTGCCCCCTCTTATCCCCACAAGTGTGCTCCACAGTGTGGCGCTACATGCGCCGTACATTTAGAACAACCAACTGCACCTTCTCAATGTTCAAGACATGCGCCATCTGCGGCGGACCCAACACTAGCACACTGCCTGGAAGAGTACCCGCCATCCGCGCATATCTGAGCCAACGTGATGCACTTGTTTCAAAATCACCAACAGCTGAATTCTGACTATCCCGCGATATCCTGGCACTCAACATAGCCTCACCTATCCCCCAGACGCTAAGGGCTCTAATTGTGAGTATTGCAATATGGTCCATTCACACAATTACCCTCGACGCCTTCAACGGAATCCTCCACAATTTTAACCAAGACATCATCAGGTTCCTCAGCCATTTGGCTGACCACTTCCAAGCCTGGATGTTCAGATCACTCTAACACAAATGGAAGAAATGGATGGGCAACTGGATTTTACTCTGGTTCCTTCGTTATGACATTAAAACCTCACAGTCTCCATAGGCAGTACACCCTACTAGCCCCTGAGCTGCCATGCCACTTAAGGTCTAGCCATCCACTACCCGTGGCTCCTAGCCACACCCAAGTGTGCCAAGTTGTATCTTTTGAGTTCCATTGTTTCGCGCTCTCTTCCCTCTTCTGTTTTCCGTTTTCTTCTTCCCTACATATCAGATGTGTCTGTCCCCTGGTCAACCATCCTCAAATAGTAAAAGATACCAATTGATGCTTTGTTGGGCCTAAAGCTCAAAATCATTATTAATTTTAATTTTCTTAGCATTGTTTAAATTCAATTAATATTGGATGAACTTGAGATAAATTATAATCAAATTGCTCCACTAATCGATAATCCAGGCTGATAAACTCTATCTCAAAATAAAATTCTATCCTGGAATGAGCGAATCCCTTATTTCAATGTTATCTCATCTTATCTCCAACTTCACCTTATCTTATGAGTACCTTATTTGTTACCTACTTCTCTTTATCCTCTAAAAGATTTAGGATAATATTCCTAATCTATTCCCAGTTTCAACAGGGCTTGCGCTGATTATTCCTTATATCCCTTATTTTACTAGCACTATTTAAGGTGCAAATGATTTACTCAATAAAATAACGTTTACACTTCTACCTTTAATTAGGCTCTTTGTAAAGTTCACTCTCTTGTTTTTGGGACCTCTGAACCAGTGTTGTTAAGTCCCTAACTATTAACTATTGGGACCTCTGAACCTGCCTAGGTTAAATCCCTAATTTTTTACTATTAGGACCTCTGAAGCTGTTATTAAGGTTAAGTCCTCCTCTCGCCTGTCCACCTCAGCAAGCTTTGAAGGACCCGCCTTCAGACCTCTCTTAGTCCTGACAACCCCCCTTTGGTAGTTTGCCAAATTTTTTCTTAGTTTCTCCCCTTTAAGTTCAAACATAAAAACCTGTTATGAGTGTATATTATGGAGTCCACCCCCACCTTGTTATCCTAGTAATAACAGTATCCAGAAATACACACCAAAATCCATGCATTAATGTAAATGTTTTTGAGGGAGTTAATGTGATCCGTTATCCAATATTTCTCTGAATTATTGCAGACTCTTGTATCTTGGCTCTTTTTAAGTGTCATGCAATGGCTAATAAGACTAAGGCTGGCCTGCCAATCTGGATGAGTAGACACCCAAAACAAAAGCCAAATAATAAGGATATGGCTGCCATAGAACTTTTTATTTAACTAGGAGGGAAGAACTGAGGGTTGGTGATTAACAACAAGGGTACTAGCACACCCACAAGTGCTACACATTATATAGGAGGATGCAGAAGATTCCAAGGAGGCAGTTTCTACAGGCCCAGCTTGTGGGATGAGATTTCTCTGGTAGCAGGGAAGGTGGAATTTTTAAAGGTGCTGCAGAACTTAGCAATTTGAGAGGATAGAACCTCAAAGAGCAGGGCAAGATTGTGATACCGCAAGGCATCCAAAATAGGAGACAAGACCAAGTGGACCCCATACCAATACCCTCATTCAAGCAGGAAAGGCTGCAGCATAGTTACAATTGTCACTATGGCCCAGTCATTGTGTAGACCAGGAAACATGGCAACTTGATGAGTATCAGTGATAACTTGTAGCTAAAATAATCCAAAATGTATATGTTTTTCCACGCGTTCTGGGTTATTGTAAAACAAAGTAAAGGAATATACTGACAGCAGAACTTTTTTTGCCTGTGTCAAACAATTACAAGTCTGATGTATTGAAAATAGTGGTCTGGATGTAAATGATGAAAAAATTGACCAAAAGACCCTGGTTGATTCCCAGTGGAACCCCTCAAATTGGGGTAACACTTCTAATAATAATCGGGCAAAAAAAGAGATTAAGAAGTTGGATTGCACCAAATTGTCAGCCAAATTTGGGAGTTCATTAAGGTTCTTCTCCAGGCCTCTTCTATTTTAGCACAGCCTACACTGCAGAAACAGGCCCCTTATATAGGGTCAGAGGGGGTCCAACTAAGTGTAGAATTCCCCTATCCCATTGATTGGGTCAAACATATAAAATCATTACCTAATGGACTAGTCCTTCCTGCTCCCAACCCTCAATTGGACGTTCCATACAAACGAGGTGAGTTCAAGAGATCCAATAGATTGACAGCTCATATTACCTAATTCAGACTTTACTAAGAAATCTGAACTTCAAGCCTCAACATTTTAAATACTATTATCAACATATTAAGAGGGTTTGCTTTTATTCCCTCAACGCAACTAATAAAAACATATATAAAATGCATTTTTTTATAATTTTAGTGCTTGATTATATTTTAATTAAGTGGTATCAATCCCATATTTTGTTGGACTTTAGACAACCCACGCATTAGCGAGCTCAAATAAAGTCTAAAATCCAACAAGTGGTGCTCACTACAGGGGATCCTGTACACCACAATAAAACTTATCAAATGGATCTTGGTGGGGAAACTACCCTTCACAACCTCCCCTTTCAGCTGAGTCTAGAATCACTGCATTAGAACTACAGCTAGCTAGTGCCTTGTCCCAATGAAAAAAGCTTGAGCTGCACCACTCTCAAGGCCTTTATGGATACTCTCCCACCTTCACTAATCCCCCTTCAGGGACAAGTTTATCCCAGGCAAGGGCAGTATTGCAATCTTCCTCTTCGTGTATGAATCTGCGATGGATGGAGCAAATGATCAGCAAAAACTCAAAAACGTCTTTCCCTGTTTGAGTCATATGGCTCAGAAGATAATTGTTACCAATATGGACACTCTTGGCACCTGGAAGGAGGTGAAAAAAGCGCTTAATGATGAATTAGGCTCCATATAGAGTTTACAACGGCAAGAACAGGCCTTTATGTGCCTTAGCCTGCAAGAGGTAAGATTGATCCCCTATTTTGTTGAGCAAGTTTATAGTAAAGCTCAACCTCTGTTGCTTGCCAAACTGATACCTCTAGATAATGCCATTGCTGCTATCATGGTTTCCTTGGCATCTCATCTTCATTTAGCAATGCATATCTCTGCAGTTAAGCGGACTTTCTGAACCATACAAGATATTAAAGAGGCTCTGCTATCAGTGGCTGATTTTCATGAACCTGAATTTGTGCAAAACGCTATGAGGAGAGAATATACTTTAACCCCTCCAGACACTTTAATTTTTATCTCCATCTGGAACCCTGTTTACGCAAAGCTGCAGCGACAAGATGCTCCTCCACCATGTGAGGATAGCCCAAATATCATGGTTGTTATGGGGCAGTGCTACCCTTCGACTTCAGTTTAAAAGCTCAGTTGGGGAAATCTGTCATCTCTTTGACTTGCTCATCTTTTTCTTCAGAGAGGTCTTCTTAAGTGGTTTCAAAGCCTGCTCTTCAGCCTAAATACCTTTCTCAGGTGCCAATCACCCCCACTGAAAATGGGTTAAAAGAGCATGTCACAAGTGCTAAACCGCCTGTTTCCCAAAAGCACACAGCTGCTGATCGACACAAGGCTGGTGTAGTTGAAGCCTCCACTTCTATGATACTATCCCCTTAAGCATCTCCTCCTACTATTTCTAGCTCAAACCCTGTAGCCATGAGGCAGCCCAAACCCCCTGCATTGAAGGTTAAATGTAGAGCTGCAACTATTACAGCATCTCCTCAAAAAGTTACCCAAGTAATTGAGCGCCCCCAGGACCTCCCCTGCAACAAAAGAAGCTCTGACCTTACCTCCCAACCAATGGAGTCATTGACATGCACGGAGAATCCCTATGACGAAGAATCTGAAGGGGTTGTGAAGACGTCAGTCACTATGTCCTAGGAGTCTCAGGTGAAGTGGAGGTACTTGACCAATTGAACCCAGAAAGAGTGGATATGGCTAGGATACCCCGCAAAAATACCTTTATCAGGTGCTGAGAGGTCTGGATGTTATTGATACTGCCAGCGACGCTGACCAGCACATTGCCAAAATGATCAAATTTACTCATAGTGTGTATACACTGCAGTCTATCCAGGATAATTTTTTTGAAACTGCTAAACGCTTTGCTTCTACACTCCAGCTGAAGGAGTTCTTCGCTCTTCCCCCAACTTGGGTGAAACTTTAATAAAAGTGTAGGTTGTTGTCAAAGAGTACAAGTCATTGCTATCCTTGACACTGGAGCCCCGTGAACATCATATTATCAACACTTAAAGAAATAAGTAGCCCCTGACCTCAACTTTACACAAGAGTTGTGAACTGTGGGGCAAATCAATATTTGCGCTATTGGAGCCTACTCTTCTCTGCCCATGCATTTTTGGGAAGCTCCTCTTGTCAGCTCCAGTGGTGGCCTTTGTCAGACATTCTCCTTATCAACTTAAGAAAAAGAACGTTGGAAGTATTAGTGCTCCTGAAGCTGCTATTATGATTGGACCATCTCCTGCCCGATCATCAAATAATATTGTGGTTATCAATGATATGAGTACAAATGGCGAAAAGACCTTGGTGGATTCTCAGTGGAATCCTAACTATTGGAAAAATATGGCTTATAACAAAAAACGGCTTAAAAAGGTAATAAACAATACTAAGATTATTATAACTTCTCAGCTGAATTTGGGGTGTTCATTACCACATGGGTTTAAACACCTTCGAGGTGAGAAGATTTTACCCATCAATGATTGGGTATGAATTAACCAATCATTACCACATGAGTCTGACCTCCGCCAAGGTGAGAATATTTTACTTGATGATGATAGGGTGCAATTTAACCAATCATTACCACCTGAGTCTGACCACCGCCAAGGTGCAAAGATTCTACTTGATGATGATAGGGTAAAAATTAACCATCATTTCCACATGAGTCTAACCACTGCCGAGGTGAGAAGATTTTACTTGCTGGTGATTGGATACAGTTCATCAAATCATTACCACATGAGTCAGTCTTGCCTCAAAATATTTATCTATGATCTGATAGGCCGAAAGCCTATATTTTCTAATTTGGAGGACTCAGCTTTATATACGTTTGCCTCAAATACCCATGGTCTCAAAATCCAAACTAGTTTAAATAAGAAAAACTAGTATTGAGAAAAGGACCTTCTTTGGTATACTTTTCTTTCTCGTTGCAAACACTTTTGCAACCCATTCAATTCAAGACTAAATCTAGTTTGATAATCTGATAGAGGGGATTAGTCTGCGCCCATGTCTGGGAGCAGTTGGGCAAGCAAGGCAAGAGGAGCAGGTGGAAGGCCCACGGCCTCTAACGTTCGAAAACGCCCCAGAGAATCCGGCGGAATAGAAAAAAATCTAAAAAAACTGGTGGTCAAAATTTCCCCGGAGATACTCGCGTGGCAAGCACGATGCAACCAGTACATCAACACGCCACATTCCCAGCCACTTTTATTGGTGGAATTTGGAGTCTGTGTGTATCTGGACATCAAAAAACAGCCCTATGGGAAAAATTTTGTGAAGATGTACACAAAATTTTCCCAACCGCGGTGTACGTTGCACCTCACTCCATGTCGTGCAGTTGGCTGGACCTAGGTTTTGAAAGCAAAATAGCAACAGATGAGGCTGCAGCGGTGCGCGTAGTGGTCGACCTCCCGAAGGGCAATGGGTCATCGAAACTAAATGCACCAGATGGACAAAATCAAACCAAATTTTCCTCACGTTTGACTTTTTGCCTACTACAGTAAAACGTGACATTTTGGAGCAACACCTGAAAGATGGTCTCGCCATATATGGCGAAATACAATCTTTTGAAATGCAACATTTCACGCTGATGCCACACCTGTGCACCGGCAAAGCCATCGCAGTTCTAACCCCAACTGAGGAGATTGTGAAGGACCTAACCCAGATCCCACACTCCACCTTTATTGACATTGCAGGGCACACCACCCACCCATTCCAGGTAACCGTGGACAGCGCGCCCCCATTTGCACCCACTGTGATGCGTTTGGCCATAAGGCACACGCGTGCCCTATCAAAGAGGGCGTTACATTCCAAGAGCACCCCTTGGCGGCCATGGCCAGCGGAGAGGCGCACTACGAACCAACCGCAAGCACCAAAGAGGCTTTCCCATGGGGAGCACAAGGCTGCTACCTATTGGTAAAGCCCATCTCCCTGCAGGAGTGGAAGAAGGCCAAGCAGGCCCATAGGACCGCAGCCAAGGAAGTGGCCAAGGTCACCACCACCATCCCACACTCACAACGCCAGGAGGACATGGAGACCTTCGCGGCGGAAGCAACTTGGGAATCCATCACCCAATCAGATTGGGAGGCCCAAGCTGAATGGGCCACTCAATCTGAGGATCTGATGGGAGATTCAATCTCACCCAATCACTGCACCCAAGCCCCAGTCAAAACTGACTTGGGACCTATCCCAACTGAAAATTTTTTTTTTTGCCCCACTCAACGGTGCACCAAACTTATCTGCACCGCAAAAAATTCATCCGACGTCAGGAAAATAAAAAGTGAAGGCCAAAGCCAACGCGACTCTTTCCGCAAAAATTAACAAAAGCCCCAATAGTGTTGCTGCTAATACCCGCACTGCTATGAAAGCCCGTGGGGACCTGGAAGAGGCTGGTGGGCCAGGGGGCCCACCCCCTCACACCTAAGGTGCAAAAGGAAACCTTCACTCTAGGGACGCTGAATATTGCCAGACTCAAGGCCTCCCCATCCCAGGCTAGGAAACTGAGTTTTTTACAAAATAATTTACCTGTGGATATCCTGGACATCCAGGAAACCCACTGTCCACGAGGTTCTGAGGAAGCTTGGAAAACAATGCTCCTACCATCCCTATCCTTTTGGTCGAAGCACTGTGGGTGCTAATTCAGAATAACAATTTTTTCAAATCTACATCTTCAGAAACATTCCTAAATGACTGAGTGCTTGTTGTCACCTTCTCATGGGCCGATATTGCACACACAATCATCAACATTTACGCCCCAAACGGTGCACAAGAGCGTCAGGAATTTTTCTCATTGGTCAAATCCCTCCCGCTACCCCCCAATTCTTTCCTAATTGGTGACATGAACTGTTGGCTAACCTCACCAATGGACTGGTGGCCGCCCTCACCCCACGCCCCACAGGGTCATGTAGAACTACGCATTCTAAAAGCCACCCTTGGGTTAATGGATGCGCTGCCACAACATGCCCCACTGCTCGAAAACATGACACGTCCCCACGTCCACAATGGCCAATTAAGGTCCATGACCCGCATTGACCTTATTCTAGCACTGGCGAAATTCCAACCCCACATCTCCCACTTCAAAACAACGAAAATGGAATTCTCCGACCACCAACTGGTCTTGATAACATACCACTTACCTGTCACAGTTGCAAAGGCCCCACATTGGTGCAAAATCCGCCCCCCAGAGCTTGCATCGCCAGGATTTTCCACGTGGGTGGAAGAGGCAACTTTGGCAAAATCGTTTGTTGCACCATTTTGTGTGGACCCCATTTCCACATGGGCAACCTTCAAAGAAGACACCATCCGCCACTATCGCCATCTATCATCCAGACGCTCACGAGCCACATCAGCGGTTATATCGCGTGTGCTGGCAGAATTGGCCCACTTGGAGTCCAACATTCCAGCCTCAGGATATAGCCCTGCATGGGGCCAGAAGTGGGCGGAGGCAGCAGCCCACCTCAATGCACTTGAAAGGCAACACAAACATCGGGTTTGTGTCAATACAGGGCCACACGCATCACTAAAGGTGACAAGTGCACCGCATACTTCTTCAAAAATTTTTTTGCACCACGCCAGAGCATGGCCTGCACACAGGTGCGAAGATCGGATAATTCTATTGTGGACACACTGGCTGAAGTGGCAATCGAAATGCAAAGATATTACTCCAAGTTATACTGAGCTGAACCAATTCAGCCAGCCAAAATGGCGGAATTTCTCAACAGAGCTCATATCTGCACCATTTTCTGATACCTGGAAATAATGAATTTAATTACTCCGAACAAATTATGGACTACCATTCACGGTGTGCCAAACTGAAAATGCCCAGGCCCAGATAGCATTCCATATGAGTTCTACAAAATATATTTTAAATATATCCCCATTGCTGCTAGCCTCACTCAACCAAAGCCTGTTGGAAACATGCCTCCTACCAGGAGGACATGAGGCCTTTACAGTCACACTCTTCAAGAAAGGGGATAGGCTAGACTTAGCCAACTGGCGCCCCATTTCTCTAACAAACACAGACACCAAAATTTTAACAAAAATCATGGCTAACCGTTTAGGGACTGTAGCATCTGCCACCATCTCCCCAGAACAATTTGGTTTCATCCCCAGAAGGTCGATTTGGGATAACGTGCACTCTGTGGCTAATGTGTGTCAGTCCACAGCCTCTGGGGCACTTGTATTCTTGGACCAACAAAATGCCTATGATAGAGTAAACTGGGAATACCTTAGGGCCTGCCTCCAACAATTCCGCCTACCTCCCTGCTTCATTAACTGGGTGATGCTGCTCACGGAATCTGCAACAATGGCTGTGCGCGGCCCAGGTTTCCTAACGGAAGTAGTCCGTCCTCAAAGGGGCCTGAGACAAGGGGACCCCTGAGCCCACTCTTATACAACTTCAGCCTTGACCCGCTACTGCGAAATGTGAATGCCCAACTCACTGGGGTCCATGTGCCAGGCCAAACCCCAGTCAAGATGATGGCATTTGCAGATGATTGCGTGGTGGGGGTGTCTAATAACAAAGATGCACGCGCGCTTGAAGCCCTCATCCAGGAATATTCCCGGGTAAGCAACGCGGAACTGAACGCCTCCAAAACCGAAATCATCCTCCTTGGTCGGTTTCAGAACTGCGGGCCCCCAGCAAGTAGTTCCCAACCCAGCCCATCTGCTCGCCCAAGTCCACGCCTTACTAACTCAAAACACACCGCTCCACTGGTGCTCCCCTTTGTGCCACGACCTACCATAGGACCCAGTACGCCATCTGGGCGTGTGGTTGGAGGCAGGAGGATATGCGTCAGCAGTAATGGGTGCCATATACTGGACAACGACGAAGCGAATCGCCTCTCTCAGAGCCCACCCTACTACCCTCACTGGCAGGGTTGTTCTTGCCAACTCTATGCTCCTATCCAAAGTCTGGTTTGGAGCCCACGCCATCCCCTTCTCCCCAAGCTTCTTATAACCCTGTATGCTTTGCTACAAAGTTGGCTTTGGTCAGACCGCCCTCCTTAGTACGGCTAGAGGTCATGTTTGGCCCTCATCATCATGGTGGCATGGGCCTACTTGACTTCAAAGCCCATGCCGCCAAGATCCTAGGCACCTGGATTGAGGCCATCAATGCTCCTACACTCCCATCCCAACACTGGTCCCGCGCAGCCCGCTCCAACTTCTCCCGATCCTTGGGCCTCAATAATCCATCAAACCCCCACTCCCTGATGAAATACCTCGCATCACACACATCAGCCACAGGTCCTCACGGGACCAAAACCCACTACAAACGAATCCTACTCTCCATGCGAAGCGCAGAGAGTGGAGAATTCGTATTAGTGGACATACAACCTGAAGAGGCCGTCCCTCTCCTCAGTTCACACAAGAGGTACAGGGGCTACCCATCCATGATGGCGTGATCCCCATTCGACCCCAAGTCCTATCAGGGTGGACTACCTGGACATGATGGACATCCCTTATTCCACTGAGACCCAAAAGACTATCTGGAAATATGCACACCATCCTCTGTTGCAGCCTCAAGTCCGCTCCCATGTGTGGCGCTGCCTGAAGCGGGTGTATCGTACAGCTGAGCGCTCTAATGCTTTACACTCATCCTGTGTCGTGTGTGGCCAGTATGGAACGCTGTTTCACCGCCTGGAGAAGCGCCCTACCTCTAAAGTAATATGGCGCGAAGTCCAACGTCTGCTAGGCCAGGATCAAACACATCCCTTCAGTCTGTCAAGAGATATGTTTGCTTCATCAATGGCCTCCCACCCTCCCTTCATGCTCTGGTGGTTGCAATCGCCATGTGGACTATCCACACGATTGTCTTGGATGCCATCGCCGGATCCATCCCCACCCTCCCTGAAGCTGTCCACAGATTCCGGTCTCATTTGGTGGATCACTTTCAAGCGTGGATGTTTGGATATCTCCCACCACGTCGCCGGCAGCTGGTCTCCTCCTGGTTCCCAGTCTGGTTCATCAAATCAGACCCCTTCCTCACACATGTGCTCAATAGTGGCTACGCCCCCTACACACGTTCCCTCCCCCTTCCCATAAGTGGCGTTCCCGCTGGCAACAAGAGATAGCATCGCTTCTCTGGGGTGCCTCACCTGGTACTAAGTTTTGTCTCGTCTGAGTCAAATTCAGAAGTGTCCGTCCCATGGTCGGCCTTCCCCGCTATAAATTTAAAAGAAAAGGACCTTCTTTGGTTTGGCCCAGCTTAACAATAAAAAACATAAAAAACTTTAACAAAGCGTTATCTATTATTTTTATTAAAAAGTAAATTTCTGACTATAAACAAAATATTTGTGGCATCCATTGGTGATTCCCACAAACTGGTGCTCACTACAGGGGGCATTACCTTGAATAATTCA
>JAKSZP010018057.1:0-16845 GCA_022478985.1 Massospora cicadina
CCTATAACCCATCCACAAATGGCGCTGTAGAAAAAGTTAATAAAACCCTGGTCTCAATTCTGCGCAAAATGGCAAACCAGACCCTCCTCACTGGGATCTATATTTACTCAGTTCCCTTATGGCCTACCAGATTAAATACCATCACATCCTCAAAATGTCCCCTTTCCATTTGTTATATAGGCGAGAGCCTCAGGTCCCATCTTTAATAGCCAAAGATATCTTCTCTGACAGACTGACCCTGAACAAACCGTGATAAAGTTGGCTCAGCACATCATCCAATTACAGTTTGAGCCTATGACTAACTTGGAAAAGACTGTCACTAAAGAAGGTCAATCTGCTAATGAGAGCTGGGCCCCACTTCCTTCCTTCCAAGTAACAGACTTGGTACTGTATCACCACAATTGGATCACTCCTAGGAGTGAGATGCCTGAGTCTATCTGGGAGGGACCTTCATAATCACATTTAATTGAGGGAATGAATGCTCCATTAAAAATCCCTTGTTTCTTTGGTTACCATCAATCAAGTTTATGGCTAGTTCTTGCATCCTTATTCTTCCCTAAAACCTCTTGAAGGGGGTGATGTTGGACAATTACAATTCTGATATTGTAAAAAGAATAATTTGGGTTTTAATATGGATAACATCGGCCAAAAGTCCCTTGTTGATTCTCATTAGAACTTTACAATTTGAGGTATATTATTGCCCCCAATCCTCAGCTGAATCGCCCTATGGCTAGTAGTATGGTTAAGCCAAATTTGCGGCAAAATTGGGGGTGTTGTTCCGAGAGTCCTCTCTACCCCTTCTCAAACTTAGTTAAACACCTACTCTGCAACCACCCCCTTTTATAGCCTTGGAAGTGCTTTCACATTAGGCAAATAATTTTCCACACAAAGATTGGGTCAAATAATTTATATCACTGCTTCACAAATATATCCTACCTGCTACTGACCCTCCATTGGCTGTTTCATCCAGATGAGGCAAGTCTCAAGAGCTTTAATATGTCAAAAACCCATATTACCAAATACAGATGCACCAGGCTTATACCAAATTTCCTGTCTGACCCACTTAAAGCTTTGATACATTTTATATACTAAGCATCTAGAGGTTAATAAGGTTTTCTTCTTGACCTCTCATTAATTACTAACAAAAACTTATAAAAGACCTTCCTTTATTTCAATTTATTTGAACTCTCTATTTATTTGAGGTAAGCCAACCAGGGGATGGACATCACCAAAACCAAAACAAAAAACTAAAAACTAACATAACTAATTATTTCAAACAAAACGCCCAAATGAGCGGATTGAGTGATACACTTCAAACAAAACAACCAATCAGGTGGGCAGTGTAGACCGCTTATCCTTCCATGGTGGAAGGTGAGGGGGATCAGGGGGCTCATCTTCAGCAGCAGCTTCTTCCTCCATAGTAGAGTGCGCGTCAAGGCAGACAGTAAAGGCGTTGGGGCATCTGTGGCATGTGGTTCAATATTGCTAATAAATGGTATTTCATGAAAATTGCCAGTTAGGAAAATGGCACTGATATGTTCATCTTTAATGCGGGCATCTGGGAGTTTAATGACCGTGGTGATGTTGGTTCAGGTAATTTTAGCTTTTGGGTTCCATGCTATAGTTACCACGTTTTGGATAGCATCATTGACATTTTTAGTAACTGTTTTACTGTGATTTTACTCTTTTGAGAAAGACTTTTGGGGATAACAGGAGGTGAAATTCCACCTGTGAGCATCGCCACTGATTTGGTGATAGCTTTACAAAGGGGAAGACAATCTGGTATTGCAGCTGTTTTGAATGCAAGCTGGTGATCATTGCAGATTGATTCGGCATTTGGCCGTAGGTTATATTTTTGAGTGAGGTATTTGGCGTCCCATTCTGCATTAACAAACTGCTCAATTTGCAGAGATGGTTCTTCAATGAGCTTACCTGATTCGTCAATTTCAGCCAATAAACTCCCATGGGTTTTGGTTGAATTGAATTGGGGAATCAGCATATGGTTGAGGTATGGTTGATTCGTTGGAGGAAGCATGGGATTGAATTGGGATCCAATCCAATGCTTTATTGGTGAAATCATGTGTGGCATTGGGGTGAGGAGGAGGCTGATTGGTGGCTGCAGGTGCAGATGAAGCCTACAGTTTTGGGGGAGGGGGAGATAGGATTGTGCCCCATAACAGAATTTTTATGGGGTGGGTGGCAGATTGGAGGTCAGCGGACGAGTCATCTGATCTGTCAGAAGTGGCTAAGGAGGGGCACTTGCATTTTGAGTGGTCCAACTTGAAACATGATGGACAGATCGTCTGCCCACCCTCAACATAGCTAAAACGGATGGTCAAGCACTGAAGGAATAACAGTTTGAGGGGGAACTGACACAGCAATTTTAATAAATTTAGGGCTGATTGTGGCATATGCCTGAGGCCCAGTGAGTCATGTGGCCCCATCTGGGACCACAAATTGTAAGATGGGGTTGGAGCCATAGGCTGCCAAACCATCCATCAGTTCCTGTGGAGCACTTCAGGGTGGAGATGGGTGGGTAAACCAGTAAACTAGACCACCAAAGTGGTGTCCACTGGGAGCTGGGTCCGAGTTGTGGGAAGAGGGGTGCCCTGGAATACCAGGGGCACAGTTGCTGCAGTGTCAGCATCAGCTTCACAGGTAAAGCTGAGGTTAAAATACTCCTTATAGTGGCATAAATACATAAATCTGGCAAGTGTCATCACCGCCTGCGCCATTTCAATAATGGCTTGGTCATGGTATGTGAATAGTTTCCCATATTCAACCCTTAGGCTGTAGTGCATGTTGCTCCGGGGGAGCACTAGGGGGCAGCAAGGTACTGCTTGGGTATGAGCAAGGTGGGCGTCAAGATCCTTGGGAGGAACAAATCATCCCATGGGTTTGGAATGACTGGGTGAACCAGTCCAAGCACATTTTCCTACTGGACAGAAAATGGCGGGGGGAGTTTTACCACTGCCCCATACTGGAACAACTGGCGGAAAATCCAAGAACATTGGAGCAAAACTACAATGGGCAATTAGGATTTGCTTTTATTAATTCATATATTTTGCTTGGAAAGTTACGCCAAGAGGAAAATCATACTTTGTTTTAGATAAAATATTAGTATATTATTATCCAAGTGGTCAAATAACCCTGTAAAGAATTATTTACTATAGCAGTAGAGAACTGTACTTCTCCTGCAATTAGTTGTTATAATTCAGGTGGGAAAATGCACCAGAAAGCCTACCAAAAGTTTTGAATTCCAACAAGTGTTTTTGTAACACAAGGGAGCAACTCTAACTCACCCTTATTAATTCAGGGCTTATTCTCCTAGAGAGTTATTAAGCTTTAAAGGCCTTAGGTAAGATAAAAAAGGAAAAGAGATTGTGTGAAATGCTAATTTATTATAATATACCTCAAGGTATCTATAGGACCTTGATGGATTGGGAATGGGAGGATTTGGGATAAGAAAGCTTGGAGTCTATTGTTGACCAAGATAAATAAAACAATATAATTAATGCAATGGGGAGTGAGATCACTCTTAGTATTAGTTGACAGTGTTTTTAAAGGATGATTTGATTGGGTCAGTGTAGATTGTAATTCCCCAATGCCCATGAGATGTTTTGACAACCTTACATTAGTTGCCTGTGTTGGTTAAATAGTTACTTAAATATTACCAAGGACAATCACCAATACTTCAAATCAGGCTCAACCCAAGCTAATGGGGAGACCAAACTGTCATCTGCGCATAGGTGGGTTGTGACCCCTACTTGGGGCTTCCCCTAACAAATGGAGCTTCTTGACAATCCCATATATAGATTAATCTCTTTGACTGTTAGTGGGATTTCAGTTTTTATGCTATAGACCTTTTTAGTAGTTACTGGAAGAAGGAATCAGCTCCCAACAACTACAAAAAACGCTCTTTAGACACTTGCAAAGAGAATTTGAGCCCACTCAGATGCTTCAGGGGCTTTGCAACGCCCCCTGCTAATTCCAAAAAGCTATGAATAGTTTATTGTTGACTTGAAATTTTATTACTTTCTTGTTTACTTGGATGACTTATTTTCATTTTATCATACTTTTACTGAACACTTACTTCATCTGAAATAGGTGTTTTAATTACTTCATCATGACTAACAAAAACTAAACCTAAAACTTTCTGACCTCCTTCTCTACACTTAGATAAAATTTTTTGATTAAAGGTCAATTGGGATGGAATATTACCACTTTTAACTAAAATGGGCGCCATTAGGACATCACTGTTCCTAAAAGTTTGAGGTACATTCAAGTATTTTTGGAATTGATTAATACCACAAATTTATTTCCCACTTTACTGATATTTCAGAGCATCTGTTTATTTATTGCAAAAAGTCTACTTCTAGAAAGGATAATAGCAACCATTTGACCTTTTTAAGCCACAATTTATGCCCTGCAACTGTTTTAGCTCAATCTTACTTTAAAAGCATTTTCTGCTATTACAGATACTAGAAATTTTGCTGTGTTAGAATTACTTGTTTAATAGATACTAATAATATAGATCATCCTACTTCATATTATAAAAAACCCTTGTAAAGCTGAACGCAACTACATTGTAATCAAATTAGAATTTCATATTGTTTTATTGAATATCGAAGGATTTCTAGACTTTATCTCTATGGCAAGCACTTTGAAAATATTGCTAGTCATATCTATTTAGAAAAGCTGAAACAAAATAAAGATGAAGATAAGCCTGGCTCATTAGGCCAAAAGCTCCAGATTTATGATTTTTTTGATTGTACATCATGCCAGAGCTATTCATCAGAATGTTAATGGTTTATCTAGGTTAACAACAAAAACCTTATCATTTCTGAATAAAATCAAATCAATGATTAATTGTTATAACTGAACTTTGTAATAACGAGTATAATGATCATATCATAAAATTTAGAAAATCTGACTAAGGACACTCAGATCAAAGATGGGCAGCTAAAAAAATAGGACTGATTGGTTGTTTTTCATCCATCCTTCTAATAGGACCAATACTAAACTGAAAGCCCCTCAACATACTAGTCATGGCAACCAATATAACCCTTTAATGGTTAAAAGTTAGATGCTTTTGGGAAAAATATGCAGAAACCATACATGATGTGCTTGACTCCTATATAGTTTACCATAAAACAAGTCTCCAATAATTCAAATCTCAACATCAAAATATTGTTTTTTAAACCTTTTGCTACATTAACTATAGATGTAGTCAGTCCTCTCCCTACAGCTATGTATGGTCACCGCTAAATTATTTTAACTAATGATATCTATTAAAAATGGATTGAAAGCAATTTACATCTTCATAACTAGTGATCAAACTACCACATTTTTCCTTCTCAAACTCGTTTCTACATGACATGGTATCCAAAGAGTTTTATTATATGAAAATATACTTGAATTTTATTTCTCAAGTAGTTGCTGAACTTGTCAAGTTAATAAGTACTTATCATTCTTTTACTGCCCATACCATCCTTCTACTAATGGTGCTGTCAAAAGGGCATATGTGTCATGGAAACAGCAGAAGAAGTTTAGACCGGCTGCCAGTTGGGATGAGTGAGCACCCAAAAAGCAAGCCAGAATGCCAGAGGCATTGCCAACCGTATGACTTGATATGGAGCTGGGAAATGTGAAATCACAAAGTGGTGGTGCAACAACAAGGTGAGGAGTATCCTGACGACAAACCACACTGAACCCATTACCCACTTAGTAGGTCTAACTGAAGGGGGTGGAATTACTGTGATAGTCTCGACGAGATTCTTGGCATGTGAGGCCATCTCATTGGGGGTGACAGGGAGATGGATTCTTTCTTTCCATCAATGGACATAAGGCCATAAGATCCCCATGTATTGCTGCCAGAAGTTTGTGAGAATGGGGTTGTAGAGCCAGAAATATCGGACTTGCTGAACCCAATTGATGATGGAGGGAGCCATAGTGACCAGAAGAACTGGTAAAGCCCACCTGGAGTGTGGGGTAACAGGCCACCAGGGAAATGCCATCTGGGATGCAGTCAGAAAGGAAAATAAAATTTTGGTTTTTTTGGTAAAATTTTATTTGGAAAGGAAAGTAAGAAAATCAACTAATAATTTTCTCAGTGCCATGCAACTGAATAAATAGTGGTCAATTGGGTAGTGACAGGATGGGGTCAGAACACATAAATTCGACCTAACTGGCGAATTGTTTAGGAATGGGCGGGTTTATTCTTTGGGAACTGACATCACAAAATTTGGCAGCGGGCTGAGTCTCTATCAGTTCAACCTCAAGCATCTGAACCAGGGCTCAAATACGTTTCTGATGGTTAGCATGATGGCGTTTGGCCCAATGAGCGACAGGAATCCCTCAAGGCCATCTCATATAGGGATGGGTCCATTTGGTTGGGAACGGGTTCAGAACAGCCAACCTGCCAACACTCAGTCATTTAACCATTTGTTTGGTCAATGACAGCACATCAGCTGCAACGCCTGAATTACTTTTTGAGGGCTTTGAACCCTTGTCAATGATGTCCTATATTTGTTCTACTGGTTTAGTGATCAAATTGGAGCTGTCAGGTGATCCAGCCAATATCTCATTCCTCATGCTTTTACAACTATTCAAATTTCGGCCATCAGCCAGATCACCACCCAGATCAGATCTGACCAATTTAAATTTGGTGATCTTGGCACAGATTTCACTAATTCCCCACAACAGTTCTGCTGAGGTGAGTGTGGGTACTGAGGGTGGGATTCAAAGTGGAAGGGCTGTCACCTATCACTCATCTACTATGTGAGCAAGTTCACCCTGAGTGATGAGAGGTACCACCATCCTCTTTGGTGTCTTTTTTATTTGGGAATGGAAAGATACCCATTCGAGAGCCAAAGGATGTTCCATGAGACTTATAAGATTTCATTCTTGTGGCTATTCTTTAGAAGATAGCCTCTTCAGATCCTAGTCATTAAACTTATATTTACCCAGTGCTATGTTAGCATATATAGTAAATTATTATTAAATAATAGGTATATCCCCTTTTTAAGGATATAAATGGGAGTGATACCATTTTATCTTTTAGCATACAACCCATCTTAAGTTCTTCTACTCCTAAAAACTAATGAGTTAGCCATGCAAAAAGTTAGCTAAACATATTATAAGACTACAATCCTTAGCTTCAGCTTCTCCTTCTACCTCTCTTTAAAAAAGGACTCCAAGCAGGTGCATGAAAACTAACATTTCCCAACTGCCAGTTGGATAATAGATTTATAATTATTAAACTGGAGGACAAACTTTAGTACTTGATTATCTTTGTTTTGGACCATATTGTATCATTTCTCAATTGGAATTGATCTTCAATTAACTTTGTCTATATGGGTACAATCATTAATATGGTTCATAGTCATTTTTTCTAATGTTACACTCCATCTAGGAAAGATCATGAAGGGGTCATTGTCAGAAGGTCCTATAGTATTTCTGAATTTAGCCCTAATCCTCCTAAAGTTGAATCTAATTGTTTTAGTGGTTTGGCGTCCAAATTTGATGATTCACCGTTGCCTAATAGAACTTCCACTTTTCCAGGACTTTAAAACAAAAGAGAAAGCCTCCTAATAAACAAAATATGTCTGATAAGAGCTATTCTTACCAGAAAGGATGTTTTCATTCTTCCATAGAAAATTAAGAACTTTATCCTAAGTGACAAGTCAGCCACCTTGAAAACATACTGAATTACACCCTATAGGTAATTCCATTTTTTAAACTATTAAAAATTAAAATAAAGTTAAGATTTTATTCTACTTATTAGTTAGAATATTATAGTTTATTCAATAGCGAGATTTTTCTCTAAGAAGTTTCTAGAAACCCAAATTGAATGAAATTTGACACCTATAAAGTACCTGAACTTGAGTTACAGTGCAATAACTAAGAATACCTTACTTCTAAACTGGATAACACAAATATGTAGATGTATGCCTATGTTTAAGAGTAATACCATTGAACCCCTCTAACCACCTTATATTAAAGCTACCACACTATAATTACAGCTTCTAATTTTTTGTGTCATATACTCACCCTATTTTAAATGTTAATGAACATTACTAGGTACTTTTTTATTGTAATATGCAGTTTATAATATCTTAACAATTTATTGTAAGTTAACCTTAGTTCATAGTAATTTTAGTTTATATTTATAATAAGGCATATAGTGTAGAACTCTGAATTTATATGATAAAATCTTTGAGTTTATTTTGTTAATTTTTTCATATTTTTATGATATTTATATATGTCAGTAAGCACTAGTATTATAATTTGAGCTTGTCTAAAGGGCGTTAAACAATCCCTCACATCTATTCTTTCAAGCTTAACATTAAGCTTTTACAGAACCTTAACATCTTAGATATCCTAAAAATGTCTCTTACCAAATAGAGTTAATTTTTTGAAATTTGAAGATTTCTTTAATATGGTTTAATTAAAAAATACTGTATTGTAAGATCTTTAATTCCTATTATTAACCTGACTAGATCATGAACTTTTCAGGACTAAAAGTGACTCTAAATCTAATAACCTGCTTATAATTAAGAACAATGATCAGAGCACAATATTTATGATAAATGGGTAGAGCCTGTCCCTCTCTGTTTGTATAATCAACATCACAATAGCTCCCAGGCCAAGACCCATCATTTTCTTTTAGTTCACAGATCTTTATGTGCAGAATGCAAACAGCTGTATATAGATAAAAGGTATGATCAACTTAGAGAAATAAGTGTATTTTTCACCATACAGAAGCAACTATGATCTTCTTGTCTTTAGAAATTTGATACCTGGGACAACATGAGTTGGAAATTATCTAAGAATTAATTTCACTTAAACAAAAGGTCAAGAAAAAAAGCAGAGAGCGGTGATAAAGCTTGTCATTATAATCTGAGGATTTCTAGGAACTTCTGACGTTTGAAATTAAGCAGAATTATTGAGAATTTTGCAAATAATTTTGGAGGTAATGATATTATGGATGTTCAATCAAATCATTAAATTTAGATTTATTTATTCAAAATTAACGTTTAAAAACCTCAATATTGACATTCAGTAATAGCGCTGCTAATGCCATACTAATTAACTCAGTTTAAGCTCATCCTCCTCATTGTAGTTGTAAAACCGTAGCACCCTGCTAATGATATAATGTTAGGGCATCTTATGTCATGGTTTAATGACTTGATAGTAAACACCAACCCCAAGGTTAAGCCTGGGCGGCAGGATCCCATAAGGTGAAACTTCAGGCCTTCCCTGACCTCAAGCACACTTTAGACCAACGCTGGGTATAAGCCAAATATGCCCAGGTTAGTGCTAGTGAGGTGCAAAACGCCCAGCCCCTTGTATCAGCTCAGGGTTTGAAACGGACAAGTTATTCAACTAACAAAGACAGTTCAATTTAGTTGATTGAGGAACAGGGGTTCAAAACCCATTCCATTTATGAAATTATATGTTCAGGTAGGGTACAACTTCAATTGATTGCCCAAGTGAAGTCAGTTTCAGCATATTCTACCAATTCAGACAGAAGTGTTTGCCTATTGGTGAATTGGTGCTTGGGACTGCTGTGGTAGACCCAGAGTTACCCTGACAAGGTTTAGATTTGTTTTTTCATAACCAACTTTCCTTGTTGATCAACTTCTCACAGTAAAATTTTTCCTTTTTCCCATTTTATTTATGTTATCTCAGATAATCCTGTGCATGGACTTCTTTGAGGAGGTCTCACGCTATGTTACCCATTCCATTTTGAATATGATGAGGTTATCCCCAAGTTCACCATTGGTTCACCCTGGTTCCCTCCAATCTGGTTCGCTTACCCCTTCTTCCTCTGTGCACCGCGTCGTTTTTGGCTGGTTATTCACCCTAAATATCACCCTCCTATACTTAAGTTGTTATTGCTCCATCATCCTCTGCTGGGCTCTAGTAACTATCACTTGGGTTACCAGTTCCCTAAAGTTGTCCCTGTGCACTGTGCACTACCACGCTGGGAACAGGAGAGTTATAGACACTCTTCTTACATTAGTTGACCAACCTTTTAATTTTATGTGCAAGAACTTTTTCCATGTGGAACTTTTACAAAGTGTGAACGGTGGGCGCTGGCTGTGGGCTTTGGCTGTGGTCAGCCACACCGCTTTTTCCTCTTTTTTCCAAAGGTTGGAGCATCTCAGCGTTATTTTGGCTGCCTCCAACTGGAAAGTACCCACCCTTCATGTTCATACCTGATGCATACAGACGCTTCTGGGTCCAAAAGTCGTGATAACCTGACTTTCCTTCATAAATTTCCAAATTCAATTTAAATAAATGGGTTTTACTTCAACAGCGCGTTCAAACGATGCCAGGAGAAACATAGCATATGGGCCTGGGGGTGTTGGCCTTAGATAATATTGGGTATTCCGTTGCTGTTTTGGGAATAGGATTATTCACTTCTAAAAACGCGTTTTATAACGAAAACGCTATGTATACCTATGAAACATATTTTCTCTCATGGCTCAGATATGGAACCTACTCCTGAGTATCAAATCACCCAGATAATCTCCGTTTGACTTCTTCCATGATTCTCAGCACTCAAGAAGTTGAAAAGGAGCTGCGCTTACAATACAACAAGGTTTATGCCCCTGCTGAAGATATGTTGGGATATGTGGTCTCAGTAGTAAGAGTGGCCAAATATCACTCTCCATATTGTGATTCTAAAACATACCAGAGTGACATGTTAATTCCAGATGATGAGTTTGTTGGTGATGTTCTGAAGCTGTCTGCTATAGATAAAGACCATTCTGGGTATTTTCTACTGACTGCTAACCTTTCCTCCCCTTTAGGGAAATTCAGCACCACTATTCTGGTGGATACTGGCGCCACTGAAAACTTTATAGATCAGAGCCTAGCCGATTACCTTAAGCTGAGTTACTTGCCAGGTGGTATGGTTAGGGGAGGGGAATCCCAAGGTATTCCCACTATGAAGGTCAGTGGGACAGTGGACTATAAGGTTGGCAAGTACCACTTGTCTGATCATTTTCGAGCTATCAAAGACCTCATTTACCCTATCATTCTGGTTATGGAGTGGTTGTGGAAGTTTGACGCTAGAACCAATTTTAAAGAGAATACCCAATCCCTAACATTAAATAATGGTCGCACATTAGTTGCTCCCTTGTTGGAGGCTAACGCCAAGGCAAATTGTTTCACTGGCCCCACCTTCACACCCTTAGCCTTGACTCTATACTGAAGCCCACCGTGGAGATTCTCCTACCTTCTTGTTTGGAGGGTTTGGAATCTTCCTTTGATGTAGCATCAGCTGACGCATTACTAGATCATTCCAAGTATGACTGTGAGTTCAAACATACTGTGGATCAGGTGCGGATTTCTTTCCCCATTTGCCCATTAAATGTCTGGGAGGAAGAGGCGTTAAATGTGTGGGTGAAAGAGCAGTTAGTCAAAGGTGCTATTTTTCAGCTAACCTCCCTTGTATGCTCCCCACTTCTCTTTGTTGAGAAGGCTGATGGTACTCTACGCCCATGCATAGACTATGGGAATCTCAAAAATGTCAAAGTAACAGATCTACATCCCATCCTTTTGGATTCTCAGATTGCGCGCTATGTGGAGAAGGAAAAGGTCTTTTCCAAGATGGATTGCCCCAATGCGTTTAATAAGATTTGGATTAAAAAGGGACAAGGGTGGTTAACCGCATTCCATACCAGAAAAGGGATTTTCCAGTTTCAGGTCATGCCCTCTAGGCTTAATAATTCCCCTGCTATCTTTCAACTCCGCATTGATGTGGCTTTGGGGGACCTGCTGAGGTATGCGCGGTTGCTTACATGGATGATATTCTGGTTTTTTCCCCTGATCATGAGTCTCATGCAGTACACCTTTGACAAGTGGTGGAGAGGTTAAAGGCAGCCAGCCTTACACTTAAGATAAGCAAGTGTCAAATTTTCAAGTCACAGGTCACATTTCTGGGCAACGTCGTGTTTGACCAAGGACACATGATAACTCCAGACAAGTAGAAGGCTATTCGTGAGTGGCCCACTCTCACTTCAGTCAAGGAATTGAGAAGCTTTTTTGGGGACGTGTACATTTCTCAAGAAGTTTACGCCCAATATGTCCGAGGTGTCAGCGCCCTTATATAAGGCTAGCAGTGCAAAGGTGCTTCAGTGGTCCCCCATTTTGGAGGATGCTTTACAATTTGTAAAATGCACCCTGTTGTCCACGTCTGCCCTCCGCCATGTCAACCCTTCAAAAGAGTTCATTGTGTCTACTGATGCCTCCAATTTCGCCTTAGTGGCTGCCTTGTTACAAGTAGGCGAAGATGAAATAGAGCATCTGGTGGGATATTTTTCTAGAAAAATCTTTGCCTGAATTAAATTACGCCGTTTATGACAAAGAGTTACTATTAGTGGTGGAGGGGCTGACTTATTGGTGTCACCACTTGCATGGCTCCTCCCAACATTTCCGTGTACATACAGATCACCATGCCTTGCCGTACTACTGCTCCCTTCATGTCCTAATCCCACAGCAGACCTGTTGGCATGAAACCCTTGCCCAATTTGCATTTTCTTATGAGTTCTTCAAGGGCAAAGATAATTGTTTGCAGATGCTTTAAGTGGCAACCATGCTTTAGCTCCTGATCCAAAGGAGATAGAGGTTCATAGCACCCAGCTGATGATTTCGCCGGGTAAGATTTTATTACAACTTCCCACTCCCTCAGCCAACATGACAGCGCTTGCACCTCTGGAGGATGCGGAGGAATACAGTATGTTCAGAAAGGTAGACTTTTCTCAGACACTATCAGCCGAATATACTATGGTATCTGCTAAGAGCGCTTTGAATCAAGAGGATCTATCCAGGGGTTATCACGTGAAGGATGAGATGGTGTGGTTTTAGGGGCGCCTATGGGTTCCTGCTGGACCACTGCGCCTGGAAATCATCCAGGACCACCATGATGGACTCATCGTTGGTCATCCTTGGAAAGCAAAGACCTTGGAGTTAATATGAAGCACCTACAATTGAAAGGGCTTGCCTGCTCATGTAGGACGGTATTATAAAGTGTGCTTGATCTGCAATCAAATGAAACCAAATCGTCAATCTTTAGTGGTGTTGGTACCAGTCCAGAAGGCTGAAAGGCCCTGGACTTCCCTATCATTGGATTTCATTGTGGAATTACCTGTCTCAGATGGTTATGATGCCATCATGGTGGTGGTGGACCATTTTATGAAGTTTGCTCACTTTATTCCTTGAAGAACTACAATAACCGCTGCTGAGATGGCTAGGCTCTTCGTCACTCATGTGTTTGCGTTTCATGGGGTTCCCCAAGAAATTATCAGTGAATGAGGACCCCAGTTTACCTCCATCTTTTGGGAAGAGTTGTGTAAGACTCTTCAGACTCGCCCCTGGCGCTTAACTTCCTATTACCCCCAATCAGATGGGCAGACTGAACGAATGAACCAGTGCTTGGGACAGTTCCTGCGGTGTTACACCACCGCGGATCATTCAGATTGGGTTTCTCGACTTCCTATGGCAAAATTTAGCTACAACAACACTTTGCATTCTTTGATCAGTTGTTCCCCTTTTTTCGCCAACCATGGCTTTAAAACCGCCTTTAATATGGAGTCCAGATGTGTATCTAAAGTTGAAGCGGTGGTGGACTTTTCCAAGACTATCAAGAAGGTTTACCAGGTTGTTTACACAAGTTTGGAGGCGGCAATGCAAGTGTATAAGGAGAACGCTGATGGTAAGCGCTGAGTGAGTCTAGCATACAAGTAAGGGGATCTCATGATGCTTGATTATCATAACATCCCTAATAAGCAGCCATGCAAAAAGCTGGGACTAAAGAGGATTGGCCCTTACCGTGTTGTTAGAAAGGTGGGCCATGCCTCAAACCAGTTAGATCTTCCCTCTTCGTTTTGGATCTTCTCTATCTTTCATGAGAGCAAATTGATGTTGTTAGAGGGCCCCCCACCAGAGACTCCTGAGGCTTATCTTGTGAATGGGGCGCCAGAGTGGAAGTGGAGGAAACATTAGCCTCCCGTAGTTTTAGAAGAAGGCTTGAGTACCTGGTATCCTGGAAGGGGTTTGACGCGGCAGAGAACAGTTGGGTGCCAGCATGTGACTGTTTACATGCCCAAGACCTGATCAAAGTATTCCATAATCGTTTTCTTGAGGCTTCAGGATTGAAGTCCGAGACAGCCGTTGCTTCTATAAAGTTGTTTCCCGCACATAAAAACTTCTCCTTAGCGAACGTCCCTGGAGGGGGGGTGGAGCCCAAGAATGAGGAGAGGGTAATGTCATGGTTGAATGACTTGATAGTAGGCACCAACCCTAGGATAAGGATTGGCGGCAGGGGGCCCAGAAGGTGAAACTTCAGGCCCTCACTGATCTCAAGCACACTTCAGACTAACGCTGGGTAAAAGCCAAATATGCAATGTTGGTACTAGTGAGGTGCAAAACGCCCAGACCCTTGCTTTGGCTCAGGCGTTAAAACGGACGAGTTATTCAATTAATGAAGATGGTTCAATTTGGTTGATCAAGGAACGGGGTTTTGAAACCCATTACATTTATGAAATTATGCGTTTAGGTAGGGTACAACCTCAATCAATTACCCAAGTGAAGTCATTTTCGGCATATTTTACCAATTTGTTCAGAAGTGTTTGCCTACTGTTAAATCAGTGTTTGGATCCATTTTTTTAGACTCAGAATTACCCTGACAAGGTTTAAATATGTTTTTTTATGACCAACATTCCTTGTTGGTCGACTTCTCACAATAAAATTTTCCCTTTTTATGTTTTATTTATGTTATCTTGGATGATCCTGTGCATGGACCTCTTTGAGGAGGTCTCGCGCTACGTTAACCTTTCAATTTTGAATATAGTGAGGTTATCTACAAGTCCACTGTTGGTTCGCCCAGGTTTCCTCCAATCTGAGACGCTTGCCCCTTCTTCCTCTGTGCACCGCGTCGTTTTTTTCTAGTTATTCACCCTAAATATCACCCTCCTTTACTTAAGTTATTATTGCTCCAGCATCCTCTGCTGAGCTCTAGTAACTTTTATTTGGGTTATCAGCTCCCTAGCATTGGCCCTAGCACCGTGCACTACCACGCTGGGATTAGGAGAGTTATAGACACTCTCCTTACAACTTAGTTATGTTCTTTAATAAAAACAGTTCATTTTTTAATTGTCAAATTCCATTTTTTATAAAAGATTCCCCTTGAATTAATATAAATGGCCTATGGAGAAACTTCCCATGTTCTCTTGAGCTGTGGTAGTGGTGATGGCCAAGAGGTTGTTTTAATGGTCTTTCAAGGAAGGCAGAATGGAAAACAGCTAAAATCCCTTCAACTTTTGCTAACATCATAGCATACAATCACCTCTCTTTTAAGCCAACACATACTATTTTATAGGTATGGCAGTGCATTGCCATTTGTGGCTTCAGCTGTTGGTAATGAGGTATCTTATTCTGGAGCAAGATAATCTCTTGGCACGTTGCTATCTCAACAGTAGTGATCACTATAGCCCATTGTTGTAGCCATTAAACTTTTTTAGAAACCTAGCACATAAGATTCAAATTTATTCTAGACTTGACTTGTTTCAATTGGTAAGTCATCCCATAGTTTTTTTCAAGTTTTTATTATAAACTTTAACTGTTTCATCATATAGTTATTCATTTTAAACTCAAAATGCTGACATGTATATGTCATGTTTAAGTTGTTCTTTTTAAATGATTTAATCAATACAATATAGTATGTTGATTTTTTATAATGTGTCACGGGACTTTCTACAATTTCAAATCTTTTATTAAGACAGAAATTTAACATTGATTGTCTAGGATTTCTTATGTGTAGTATTGTTCCTATAGTAAAGGTATAAAGGACTAACATCTATAAAATCAATATATAAAGTTTGTTGAAGAAACTAGATTTGATGACTAGTAAAATAACAATCTATCAGATTGTATAGTCTCTAATATCTTAAAAAGTCTTTAAGTTGTAATTTTCTAGTATCTATTTATAGCAAAAGAGAGTTTAAAGTCACAGATTTTTTTAATCCTAATGATCTATAAGGCTTTACATTTGTATATACGTTGTATGACATACACATTACAAATGAGTTCAGATTTGTATGTTTTTTCAAGAATTTGTAAGTTTCTTCTATCTTGATTAACTAGTGTTTAATAAAGCTCTAAATAATTGCCCAACGTTCTCAATGTTTTTGTAAAAAAAGCAGGGTGAGACAAGCTTAAGCTAAGTATTTTCCAGTCAAGTTTTTTAGAAAGTATTTATTTGTATGAGGATGGCCGACCAGGGGACAGACACATCTGATATGTAGGAGAAAAGAAGAGGCGGAGAAAACAGAAGCGGGAAAAGAGAGCAAAGCAATTAAAGATAACTCAGAATATGACATGGCACACTTTGGTGTGGCTGGGGCCACGGATGGTGGGTGACTAGACCTTGGGTGGTATGGCGACCCTGGCTAGTAGGGTGTACCACCTATGGAGACTGTGAGGTTTTCAGTGTCATATCGGAGGAACCATATTGGAATCCATGTTCCCATCCGTTTCTTCCATTTGTGTTGGAGTGAGCTGAACAGCCAATCTTGGAAGTGGTCAGCCAAATGGTTGTGGAACCTGACGATGGTTTGGTTAAGGTTGTGGAAGACCCCATTGAATGCGTCGAGGGTAATTGTGTGAATAGACCATATTGCAATGCACACAATTAGGGCCCTCAGTGTCTGGGGGATAGGTGAGGTCATGTTGAGTGCCATGATATCACGGGACAGTCGGAATTTGGTTGTGGGTGGTTGTTGAAAAAAGTGCATCACGTTGGCCCAGATATGCGCAGATGGCGGGCATTCTTCT
>JAKSZP010018058.1:0-16778 GCA_022478985.1 Massospora cicadina
TATAAACATTTGTTCTTAACTGATTTGGGTTTACTGGTTAATACCTGAAGTTAGTTTTTCTCTGCAAGCTACAGTTTCTTGCAATTCAGTATTAGTAATTTTCACGGTACTGTAAATGTTTAAAAGATTTTAGCATCTATATCAGCTTATAAATGTGGTATATTATAATAATCCCCCTTTGATGATGATATAAGTCATTTAAACACATAAACATGCACATTGACATACAGTTATGCATATAAATTTTGAAATGCAGAGGAACAAAATTACATATTTTAAGCATAAATATGATATAAACACTATTAGATATGAACATATATAATTTTACAACTCTAGCACTGATTTGCACATACAGATGGAAGATAATAACTAATTAATTCAGCAACTTGACATAGAGAACATACAAAACACATTCAGGCAAGAGTTTATGCTTGTAGCTCTTGCATTCGTACTTTCTCAGGATAGCCTCATCTGATGCTTCATCATTAGTTTGCCATCATATATGTGTGCCCAAAGTCCTTGATACCACTCTTCCATTCTTTTCTGGTTTTTATGGAAGCGATCCCCTTCTCATGCTAACATCCCTCAAGGTTTTTAGGAAATAAATCAAGATGGCTGTTCAGGAAGTGCATCTTAATACTAAAGTTGCATCCAAGATTGCAAAATGGCTGTTAAATTTAGGGGCTTTGCTTCTCGTTCACAAGTAACCCCCAAAAAGATAACTGCACGGGTTTCATTCACTCTTTGCGTTGTCTGATGATATATGATATACATTTGATAATAGTATGGGGGCTATTATCTGTAAATGTTTAGATAACCATTGATGGTACAACTGCTGACCGTTATTCCTTCTTATAAAACTCTAGATGTCCTCAGTAGGGTTGTTATTACCTTTTTAAATTGATCCACGCTCAGATCCTAGTTTAAAGCCTTTCCTTTGGTGACACAAAGCTTCAGAAATTCCCATCTAAAAACAGATTCTCTTCTCATGATCCTTTGATCCTTAAACTTTATCATTCTAAAGAGTCTAAACTTAAAGCAAACAGCAATAATTTTTAAAAATAAATAGAACTAATAAAAATTTTGCTAAAGTCTTTTTTTACTAAGTAAATTATCATGGAATTTATAGGGAACTTGGCACCCAATCCTCAGTTAGAGCCTCAGCCTAAAAACAGCAACCATTGCCATTGGACTACCATTTATTGACTCATCAGTGATGGTATTCTCCATACTGGTTAGGATTCCTTTGTCAGACATCATTGAAGCCTAAAATGGAAAGAGTACAAAAACATATCACTAACGTCTTCTATTTGATCCCAGAAAACCAACCATATTTGATAAGAGACCTTCTTAGGTAATAAGACTTGTTATTCATTATGGCAGGTTTCCTACCAACTGATCAATTCACCAGTTGCAGGTGGTTTCTCGCCTTGCAACTTTCTCCTTAAATTATCAATTGGTCGGTGATGAATTATGAAATATACTAATCAGTAGACCTTTTAGTTAATCATCAATCAACTATCAGATGCCCCCATTTCGTTAGCAACTCTGCCTTTGAGATATTAAGCATTCACCTCATTGATCCTCAATTGATCTAAACCAGGAAAACTACCTAAAATCCCCCAAACTTTATAAACTGAAATTGGGGTCAACTAATATCCAATTTACTCGCTATAGAGAATTATCCCTAGCGACCCATGGTAATCTAGATGGCTGGAAATGTGGGCAAAAATCCCAATACATCCTCCGTCATGCCTAGATTCCAGCGAGAATAGGATTGGGACAGGAAAATACCGCCTTAAAGACCAGGGCAATTATTTTTGGGTTCTGATGGAGTATGGTTGATATGAACTTAAAGCTGCTCAGGACAACATTTGGCATGTAATTCTCTTCCACTTCCTCCTTGCTACTGCCTACCAGAGTATGACCAATATGACCTTCTGTTGTGACAGGTGATCAAATACTTGTGATGATACTATTCCCAGGATCTGGTTTTCCTCCTGTCAGGGCATATGACCCACTGTCATATTTAGGATTCTTGGTCCGGCGTCCTCAATTTCCTGATTTTCCTCCTCATCCTCAACAGGATATTCTTGCCATTGAAGTTTGTTTTGCGGTGATATTAAGAATGCTCTTTTTATTTTCTTTTATTATTTTCTTATAACAACTTCTTGGCTCATATCATTCTTAATTCTTCTCTTGAGAGCTTATCTCATTAATTTCGAGATTAATTTCTTTTAAATTAGAGAATAATTGAATCCAGATTGCATAATGTCAACTATTATAAAAGTCTGATATCCCCTCTTGTCCAGCTCATATGTCAAATTCAGAGTCTCAGTATCAACAGCTGCTCAATAGTATGTCTAATAAAGATGTCCATCTCTTTCAACTAATGAATCAATCTTCACAACTGACCCTCTTCTATGGTCTAACCAAGACTCATACTCCCAGTCATTTACCCAGGGCCAGTACTTCCATGGAATTACTGGAAATGGTGTTAACCCTGAAGAAACCAGGTTAGCAATCATCTTGAATGGCTTACAATCAATCCACCCTATGTTGTTGATTCCCAAGTTAGATTCAAGAAACTCTTCATATTTCAGCTCCATTTGAAGATACTCCTACAATCATCGTTGAACCTCCAGAATCAATGCCCTCCATTATCAATCAAATGTTCCTCGTCAGATCAGACTTGCTTCCAGAGTTCCTTTTCTGAACAAGCCAGTATTGCAAACCAGCTGTTCTGTCAACTGAACTGGTCATCATTACTATGAACATTTTGAACTTTCCTATGCAGAACTGAGTACCTAAGTAACTGAGGCTTTATCTATAGCTCTGAACCCCTCCAATTTTTAAAACATCCTAGATTGAGATGTTGCAGCCTATTCTCTTTGCTTTGCCAGCCAATTCTTTGAAGTTGGTCTGAAAAAGCTTCCAGCCTCTCCCAGCTTCCATTGCTCATTCTGCTTTAACTTCCAAGAAGATTATAGTTGTTATCTCCAGGATGCCATCTGTTCCCTGAACAACCATCTTATTTCTAGCACATCCCATCGGTACCTTCCCCTAATGGCTTTGATTGGGGTCATGATTGGCAACCCCCACCTACTATCCCTTTCTTGATGCCAGCCCATATGTCCAATGTTCTTGATGAAATCTGTCGGAAAGTACTCAAGGCCAATCGTCCAGCTCCAGTGCCATTTTGGGATTACTCTGGGTTATTCTCTGACTGCCTCTTCTTGTTCTGTTGCTTTACTCCCTGATCTAGGGCATCACATTTAGCAAGTACCAACATTTTCATCTCTCTTTCCCTAGTTGCATTCTCACAGAGATAAGCCTCCGCCCAACAAACTTGGCCTTGAGTAGGTCTAGCCCTTACTAGCGTTAAATCTCAAATATTTTGATGGTTTGCTTACTCCTACTGCATTACATTCTCCCTCACCCAAGAGGTGACATAGGCGGAATCATCCCCAAGTCAAGGATAACCAAAAAAATAAAAAATATATTGTTTTTCTGTGCGGTTTTTCCTATATCTTTATCAATCTTTTATTTTATTCTTTTTTATATGGGACATGACCTTCACTCAGTTCAGCAGTCCATCTTTTTATTTATTCCCACAAACTTGTTCTGAGTATCTTAGACCCACCAGTTTTTTATGGTTCAGAGGTCTTTTTTTTAAGTCTTAACCATCTATTTTGGTTCAGGGATCCAATTTTTGGACTTAACCAAATCATCAGAACATATCTATCTTAATGGTTCAGCGGTCCTTTGAAAACATTTTTTTTATTTTTTTTCTTTGATCTACTGTTTTAAATATTTATCATGAACTCAATCACAACCTTCCATCCAAGAGGTTCTTGATAGAATAGTCTTCTGTCGCTTTTAGGGACTAATCTTAAACTAACCTGACCACAACACATCTAACTTGTTTCTTCTCCCAAAACTGTGTGTATTGCAATAGGCAACTCTTTCACCTAACTGGTATTCTGATAAGGCCGGTCTGTTCTTATCATCCATTGCTTTTTGCCTTAATCCTTTTCTTCAAGGTCTTTATAAATTCTTGTGATTGCATCTCAATCAGGATATATGACAATTGGACCAGTGCTGCCCAGCACTCGTCCCTTATGATAGTTCAACTACCAAATATCAAAATTGGCTTTAGCGTGGCCTTCCTTCTATATAACAACACAAACAGAATTTTTTCCATCACCATATGATGACTTATGTTGTATACAAATGTTACCAAACTAAGGTACGTTCCCCATGCAGAAGTTCTCCCTGCGGCAAGCTTCCTCAGCGTTGCAGCCAGCATTCCATTGGCCCATTATACCAGTTCATTCATCTCTGGATAGTATGGTACAGACATGACTCCTCAGATCCCCATTATTTCATTCAATTGCAGGATCACATGAGATGTGAAACTTGTTCCATTATCCCTTAATGAGACCTGTGAGCATCCATGTAGATATACTACTTGATCCAGGATAAACATTGCAGTGCTTGTAGCGTCTACTTTCTCCAGGTCCTTCATCTCAACCCATCTCATCAGATGGTCAAATGCAACTATTATGTATTTGACCCCCAGTACTCATGGTTAATGGTTCTATCACATTGATGGACACTGATGCAAAGATTATTTAGGGCAGGCCAGTTGATATCTGGTCATGTTCTTGTGAAGCTTGTGCAACTGGCATTCCACACACCAAGCCAGATAATCCACTTCATCGTAGTTGATTGACTCCCAGTAATAATACTGGCAAATGTGATTGGTCATCTTCTGTAGACCTCCATGCCAGACAGCCATATGAGCAGCTTGAACAATAGTCACTCGTTCTGATGGCTTTGAAAATAGTAATCATTTCCCATCAGTCATCTTAAAAACTTGTCCATCCATGATCTAAATATTTCCATCATTATTTGAAGTGCACCTTGGATTTCTCGGGGCTTATTCCTGATTTCTCCTTTACCCAATCTAGAATATCTCATCCACTTGCTGGTATGCCACTTGGACCATTGGTAACCTTGATAAGCCATCAGCATTCTGATGAGAAGCTCCAGCTTAGTGGACTATCTCATAAAGTAAGCCTGTAGTTCCAATGCCCATCAGCCCATTCATCCTTCCAGTTTTCTTAAATTGTGCAGCCAACGCAGCACGGAGTGGTCCATCACCACTTTAAAGTGTGTTCTGTGAATATACACAAAAAACTGCTTACATGAATAGTAAACCAAAAGGCATACACAATCAGTAATGGTTTAATTCTTTTTTCTGCTGATAGTGTCTGGCTCACATATGCTACTGGATGTTTGTCCCTGAGTTCATCCACTTGGCTCAGGATGGCGCCAATAGCCATTAACAAAGCGACAGTCTGTATTATTAATTTCTAATTAAATCAGAAAACTCAAATAATGGAGAATCTTTTAAATACTGACATAATTCATCAAAAAAACTCTGGGCCTTTTCACTCCAAACGAATCCTTTTTTCAGATCCTTCAGTAAATGGAATAGGGGCTTGACAAATTCTTGCAAAATCCCATATGAAACTTCAGTAGTATCTGACCATTCCAAGGAGCACTAGGATATCTTGCTCACTTTTTGGCATATCCATTCTCTATAACCTCAATTTTCTGGGCTTGTGGCTGCAGTCCACTAGAGTTGATAACTAATCTCAGACTTTTTAACTCTTTTTTGAAGAAGTGACACATTCTCAGCTTAATCTTCAGGTTAGCCATGGATAGTCGCTTGAAAACTTCCTCCAAGTGGTGTAAATGGTCAGTAGTTGTCCTACTGAACACATTTATATCGTCCAATTACACCAAAATGCATGACAACTGCAGGTTATTTAAAATATTGTCCATGGCCCTCTAAAACATCGCAGGTGCATTGAGTAGACCTTGGGGAATTGTTGGATTTTGATGGTTGACTCAAAAATAAACCCTTTGAGAAGCCCATCAATGCTGATAGATTACTCCCATTAATGGATCCTTTGATCATTCCCAATTTATCTGCATAATCTGATAAATCAGATTCACCTCATAACTACTTTGATTATGTCTAAAGTAAACCAATTATCATAGCTAATAGTAGCTATGATTTAATCACATTATGGCTAATTATGGGTCCACTTGGGTGCAAAATGGCCTCATGGCATTAACTAAATTGCACCTCCTAAATTAGTGCACTAACCTTAATGCACTAAGGCGGAATTTTGTGTTCAATAATGAAATTAATTTATCAAGCACTTAAACATAGACATCACAATTAAGGGTTTAATTAGTGCTATGAAAGGCCTGGCGACATCCCAATTAGGGGTGCATCATCTTTATTGTTCATATATATTATTATCCCCATTTATTGTTATTTGTTGAGTTGTGACATAGCTATAATTGGGAAGATTTTGGTGCTGAGTTCAAAACCAAAATTGTCCCAATTATGAGAGTAAAATTGCCTTCAAACAGGCTGAAATGATTGTTATTTTTAGTCATGTCATGGGCCAAATTGACTTGGGGATGCTTCATGATTTTTGCCATGATCAGAAGAGGATTGGCATAATATGAATGAACTCATCTAAAAAATGAGTTTTTCCAGGAGATGCCCTAAAAGATACAAAATACTGGTGCTTGGCCAATTATTAAATGATAATCATTTATCTATTAATCATTAATAACTACTTTACTTTAATTTAATATTATTGTCGTCTATCTGATATTTTTATTTTCTTTTTTTACATCTAAATTAGATAGTTTGGGAATTAATACTTTCTGAAGAGAACTCAGTTTACCTGCTGGAGAAGTAGTCTTAATTACAAAGGAATCTTTTCCTAACATTATACAAAGACAGAAGGTCTCATAATTGTTGTTGCCAGTAGACTTAAGAATGGTGAGCATTTTGGAGTTACTTGGCTATTTTCAAAAATTATTGGAGAATCTACTTCCTGATTACAAGCAGGATTCTAATAAAAAGCGAATATAGTTCTTTGATTTCCTTGTTAGTCGTTTTAGCTTACACCATTGGCTGAAAACTTAACAGTTTGGTGCTCACTCAAAAAATACAACTATCTAATATAAACATGGACGATCAGCTTTCAGAATTTTCCCAAAGTACAGTGACAATGATATGGAAACAAGCGATGTTTAGTTTATTGAACACTTTACATCAAGGCATTCTGACAATGAGGAGGGGAACGAGTACTCACTAGAACTAATATTAACTGGAACAGGTACAATATTACCCTATAATCCAGCTAAGTTTCCCAGGACAACATCAATGAAATGTTGGGAACCTTGTTTTGAGGTTACCAGGTTGTTTCTTCAGCAATTGATCCAAGCTTTGGTGTGTTCTGTTTATATGAAGGACTAAGCCCTGATGAACGAGATTATCAAAAGTACATAGAAGCCACCATGGCTTCTTTTGGCCTGAAGACTCTAAGAGAATCAGTACAACACATAAATATTTAGTCAATTTTTACAGCCATCTATCAAGCATGCTCAACGCATTTTTTTATGCCAAAGTCTTGAGCTTTCCCACCTCCACCGTGTCCAAGATGAGGAACGGTCAGCCCAAGCTTGCTTGTTAGAGAAGCTGGATAATTGCTTTGCAGAATTGCGCAAAGCAATTTTTTTGAACACTGGAGCTGCAGCAGAAGCTCATGGTCAGATTGATGAGTTTGTAGCTCAGCTTAATGAAGGCGTCCCAAAAATAGCAACACAAGTGCTAAATAATTCTGGCTTCTCAAGTCAGCGGAAACAGGATATTACCAACCAATGCATCAGACTTGAGATGCAGGACCATTACGTAGCATCCAAAACAGAAAATCTTCTACAACAGGGTCACGGTTCAAGGAAAACCCTCTGAGAGTTAGAAGAGGAATGTCAGATTGGAAGACTATATCTGGACTGAATTTTCAGTTACTCAAAGGGATATCAAGGCTTTAGCCCAGTTACCTCCCATTACAGTAGAACAACCAGACAATTCAGATATTAAGGCCAAATTAGCTAATGTATGGTCAACTACTTTTGAACTCCATACTTCCAATACCATCTTATTTGATGAGAAAAATAGTATGGAGAGCCAACTATTGCTCTCTAACACCAGAATGAAGAGAATGGATGAAGAAATGAAAGCATTTTTATCCTGACAAGCATTAAGTGAAGAAGATCTGTCTCAGGTTAACGAGGAGATGGAGAATCTTAAGATTACTAGTTTCAAGTGTGTGACCAATCTTAAGGGAGAGGGAGATAAAGATGCGGCCCTAAAGGCACGCCAAGTTGTGCTTAAGAAGCCACGTCAGTCCTGATTTTATTTTGGAAAACATAATCAAGCAACTCTGAAGATTATCATGAGGTAGATGAAGACTATGGAATAGATGTATAAAATACACAAAATATTCCACGTGTACTGACCTCTATGCCCACTACAAGCCACTCACAACATCCTATTCTGCCCAAAGGTTCTCCAATTCAGTCAAACTTGAGGAGAGAAACTGCCTCTCCTGTTAGGGACTCAGGCAGAGATGATTTGAAGCCACTTAATTTGCCGAGATTCAATAAAGAATGGAATATTACTCTTTCTTAAATCTTTTTGAGAAGGCCATGAGAGGAGAATCCGTTTATGCAAAAGCAACAGCCCTTATCAATTGTTTGGATTTGCAAAGCGTAGAACTCATAATGCCCTATCTAAGGGAAGATTGGTCTTACAATGAGGCCATACAGGCTGTTATTAAGGAATTCAGTGGGGCCAAAGAGCTGTCAACCTGAAAGATAAATCTATTGAATATTGAGTTCAGACCAATGAGTCCAAAAAAGACTTTGCCAACCGATTCTATCATGAAGCACAAGTACACTTTGGATCAGATATTATGACAAAATTTGATGTGAATATTGCCATTGAACACGCTGTGCAGTCCTATCATGATTTGGAACAATTAATGATTCTTGACCTTAATCGTGATATGGAAACAAATAGACTTGTGGACTACTTACGACTCTGTGCAAGGAGTTTTGAGGTGCCAAATCGGTCAAACAATCAGCATCATGTGCATCCTCAAAAGAAAAATATTAGTACAAGTATCAATCAAGAGAGAAATGTGATTTCTTAGGACCAGAAATCTGACCGTCCCAATCTAATGCCATCGCTTGCCATTGTTGTGGTAGAAAAGGGCACTTTTCTAATAAGTGTTATACACAAATGGACATAAAATCAGGAGTTAATGTAGCATATAAAGTTGAAAAGGACTCAGAATCGGGAAAAGGGCAGGTGGTTTAGAGGCGGAATTCTCTACTACCACCCATCATATCAAAAACATTCCTCCTGATCCTGGCAAACTTTTTGTGTCCAATTCAATTAACGAAATTTTCTTACATGGTATTATGGCCAACGATGTACATATGGTCACAACCAGATCCTGAAAAGGCCAAAGATCAGGTGAAGCTTCAGAAGAAGCCCGAATAGAGGTGGCTAAAACATATGCTAAGCAATTTATTGACTATGGTTTTGATCCTCATACTACTCGCTCTTGTGATCTATCCTCTTAAAAAGTTGTACAGGTCGCAATCCCCATGCATACTCTGGCGGAAAAATCCCTGAAATATGTTCTTGCCTAAAGTCACACTTAGAGTTGGGCAACTCTGAATCTAATCTTTAGTAAACACTTCTGAACCATACTCTGTCTGTACCTATGCTGATATTGCTGTCAATAAGGTCCGTGTTCAGTCCATTATTGATTTGATGCTCCTTTAAATATCATCAGTACTAAGTTGGTGAAGAAGTTGGGAATAGCTCTGGATGTTGCCCATGATCAAGAATATGACACTGCGGTAACACATACCACTTGAGCTCTTGGGTCATATAGTGCCTTACCTATAAGGTTTGGGTCTATAGTACTATCCGCTCTGGCTATAGTTTTGCCTAATCAGAACTACGAGGTCCTTATTGGCAACACTTTTATGAGAAGATATGGAGTGGTTACTAGTCATAAGGATTACATCGTAACCATCTTAAGCCAAACTAACCCGATTTACTATACAAAAAACTCAAAATTGGGACTGAAGAAGCTTAATTTGTTTATTAATTTTGGCCTATCAAGATGGAATAATCCCGATTGAATACCATAAATTGAAGCGCCATGTCAAGGCCCTGCCAACGCAAATCCATGAATCTAAGAGAATACCCTCTGAGCAAACAGGGAGCTAACTCTGGACTCTGGAATGCAGGCATTAGTCCCAACTGGGCTAGCAATTTAAATTTCCAGAAGGGCTCTATGACAAAGTTTATCAACCTTGGTCCCAAACCTAATTAAACCTAATGTGGCACCTGGGATAATTATCCCAGACACCAAGAAATTAGTTTCCTCTGCGCAAACATGCATAATCAGAAATTTTTTATTAAAAGGCACCAGGTGGTTGCCTATCTCCATTTGATTCCTATCACGGATATTGAATCTTTCCACAATTTTGGAACCCTGGATGATCTAGAGCTTCCTGATGATGAGTTGGATCATGTGCATAATGTCATACCTGTGGCCAATTTAGGTGAACTAAATGAACAGGAATTGGGCAGAGTCCCAGGATTATTTGGTAATACCATGAGATATCTGCCAAGGACATTTTTGACTTGGGATGTGCAAGAGGAGTGACCCATATGATAGATACTAAGACCATTTACCTATTCGATTAAGGCCAGTTAGGCATTAAAAAAATGCTGATTTAGTTGTCAAAGGAAATTAAGGAACTTTTTGACCACGGTATTTTGATACCATCCAAGAGTCCATGGGCTTCCCCAATTCTCATTGTAAAAAAGAAAGGGGGAGCAACAGGGTTGTTATTGACTACTAGAAGCTTAACAACATTACAAAAAAGGGTTCCTATCTTCTTCCGCATATTGATGATGCCCTAGACAGGCTTGGGGGTGCAAAGTTCTTCTCAGCAATGGATTCAATTAGAAGGTATTAGCAAATTGACCAGTTCAAAGATGAGAAAGAAAAGTGCGCTATCATTACCCAAGAAGAGTTATTTCAACCAAAAAGGATGCCACAAGGACTCTATAATGCTTCAGCAACCTTCCAAAGAGCGATGGACACTATACTGGGTGATCTCAAATTGTCATATGTACTAGTATACTAAACAATATAAACGTACCCAGCCACACCTTTGATGAACATCTAGAACACCTGGAAGAGGTTCTCAAGAGGTTAGCAGCTGCAAACTTGAAGATCAATCCCCGGAAGTGTCAATTTTTTAAGGATCAACTGGAGTACCTTGGGTTTGTAATTAATAAAGAAGGTCTTCATCCACAACCAGCTAAATTGGAAGAAATATCTAAAATGAAGAGGCCCAAATCCAAGCGGGACTCTAAGTAATTTTGGGCATGATTGGGTACTATTGCTAATTTATTGCCAACTTTGCTCAATTTTGGAGAGCCCTTGTTTTATCTAATTAAGGATAATGTTCATTTTGAGTGTATTTGGCCTGCCATGAGGCATTTGACCAGCTTTGTTAGGCCCTATTAGTCGTACCAGTGTTGCGCTATCCTGACTTTGACCAATAATTCATTGTCCAGAAAGATGTGTCATTAATGGCAATTGGAGCCGTTTTGTCCCAAGTTGGAGAAAATGGCAAAGAGCACCCAGTAGCCTATGCTAGTCAGACCCTAAATGCCCATGAGAGAAATTATACCGTGACAGTTAGGGAATGTTTGGAAGTTATATATTCCTATAAACAATTCTGAGCATATCTTCATGGAGTGCATTTTACCGTGGTTACTGATCATGCATCCCTAATCTGGCTTAATAACTTGAAGGAGCCGGAAGGGCATTTAACTCACTGAGCACTTAAGCTGAAAGCTTATGACTATACCATCAAGCATCAGGCTGGTGCTAAGCATCAGAATTCTGATTGTTTGTCTTGTCTGCCCATCATGGCAACCCTCTGCCAGCCTACGGATGCCTTATTTCAGAAGATGGTTAGTGGAGTTTTTGCTGATGAGACTGAACCAGTGCAGAAAGTTCTCTTTTTAATTAAGAAAGGACAACTACACTGGAAAAGGAGCCTTATTCATGGTGATTGATGGGAAGAAATATATATTTTCTCATCCCTTGGCCTGAAAAGAATTAATTTTAGCTGCTCATAAGGCCATCAACCACAGAGGCTTTAAGAAAACAAAGGAGCGACTCAAGTAAAATTGCTATTGGGAATTGATGCATTTTGACATCTATAAAACTTTGAATTGTTGCCAAGAGTGCCAAGGGAAAACCCCTTTTGAAAAGCTACTTCATACCGCTTGTTCAGCCCAAATTTTCTTGGCACATTATATCCATAGATGTGGCTAGACCTCTCCCAATTAGCAATGCAAAAGCCAAATATATTATTGTGGCATTTGAGCACTTGAAAAAATGGGTCGAAGCCAGGGCTATTTGGGACTTAGGAGCCTAAACAACTGCCAAATTCATCTTGGAGCAAGTGTTATTTATTAGCACAAATGTCCTCAATTCATATTAATGGATAATGGCACAAGTTTTTACCGCAAATATTCTCCAGAAGCTCAATGAATTAATGGGGGTACGTGGTGTTCTTTCAACTCTATACCACCCAGAAACAACTGATGTTGTGGGATGAGTTAACGGAACACCTTTTAATATTCTAACAAAACTGACTTCTTAGAAGCCCTCCAAATGGAATACATTTCTCAGTTTGGCCATTTTTGCCTGCATCATCTCTTTTTATTTGGCCATGAAGATGTCTCCTTTCCAACTTCTACATGAAACCACCCAGCTTTACCGCCATTTTTGTATTCCTTGCTACAAGAACCCCAAGAATTGATTTAATCTCAGTATGTTGAGCAGCTTGCAGAAATCTAATTAAACTGCAAGCCCAGGCTTTTGATAATAACACAAAACTTTGTAAGGCCCAGCATAAAAGATCAAATAACAGATATGATCTTCCCAAGTTCTCTGTGGGGATGAGTATTATATTGTATTACTTACAATTTGGGCCAAACTTACATGTTAAATCGCATTTGGGTTGGCCATTTGACATTATAGAAAAGACTTTGAACTTCTCCTACACTATTAAGATGAAAACTTCAGGGCATGTCTATAATCAAGTCCATGCTAAGTTCATAAGAAAACTTTAGTAACAAACCAATTAGAAGAAAAGAAATCAAACATAAGTATACACAATTATAAGAAAATAATAAATATGGGAAATAATAATAATAATGGTAATGATAATGATCATAATGATAATAATAAGAAGAAGAAGAAATATACATAGTAAAAAATATATTATTACTTCTTATATTACACGTAATAATAAATTGGTAAATTTTTTTGAATAAAAATTAATTTGATTCCGCCGCTTCAAGGAGGTGAGGCAACTCGGGACCTGATTCTTTATCTTTGTATGCCAATTCAGCCAAATCTAGTTGCTGAGCGACAAGGAAAAGGGCCATAGTGGCATAAATCAAGATGTGCCATGTACTTGTTGTAGATGACTCCCAGTGAAAGATTGGAAGGGAGGCATGAACTGTTGATGGTTATCTGATTGAGCCTGTAATTGGGTGGAAAACAAGTGCTTAGGAGAAGAAAATCAACTAAGAAATTAGTCCAGTACTGATATATCTCCAGGGTTGACGGCCAGACACAATAAACTTGGTTTTTCCACCACTTAATAAGAGTGGAAACATGCAAAAGCCGACCTGAGGGCATCCAGTTGGGAAAAATATGCATAAGGTGGCCAATTAAGGCCATCTTAGGAAGATAGTCATCAGCGCTATTTTGGTGAAAGGCTTCAAAAGCTGCCCAAGTGGCTGAGCGGAAACAAACATCCTGGACATCATGGGTATTTAGACCCAAAGAGGAAGTGAAATTGAGCCGATTTTTAGTGGCATGTACTAGGAACTAAGGACCTCCTCCACAAAGCCATTGACCTGAACAAAACCTTGAGGTCAAATGGTGGGATTTTTGGCAAGCAAAAAATTAATGGGGTTATAAAGCCAATCATATTTGGTCCTTGTTTCATTGTGTTGTTGACCCCAATGATAATAATTGAACTAGCCCAACACCGAATTATAAGTTTGAGCCATTGGGAAATGGCTGAATCTGAAGATAAACTCTGCCAAAAGATTGCCATCCTGATATATTAGTTGAAGAGAAAAGGTTGGCTCTCTGGAATCAAAAGAACGCCAAAAGTTGTCTGCTGAGACAATCATTGATGCATGAGACCAATTTTTTTTACCCTATTGATCCTTGAGTAGGATCTACAATAGGGACAACCTCTTCTTCAATGATGGTGTTGTAATTTGACGGAATAGTTGAGATACGCTGTAAGGGGTTTTTTGCACAGGGTTTAGCCCACTGAGCAATAGGACCAATGATATGACAATTGTGGCCCTTGTGAACAATAGAATAGACTTAATTCAATTTATATATATATGGAGCACTTGCTCCCACTACACTCTTTTATTTAATATAATAAAACACAGCCGATCCTCACTGTTTTTCTCACTCTATCCTCTTAACAACCTCTACCTCCTAATCGTCTCATCTCATCTATATTATAGCAACTTCAGTTGCTACCACTTTTATGGCTTAGTAATTTGATTCGCCTTATCTCATTGATTCCATCAATTCTACATTCATTAATTTTACAATAGCCTAATTTGAGGGGATTCCTTAACAACTCAATATCGCCTTACTTTGAGGCACTCAAATCAGTTACTCGCTTTAAACTCAACAGATCCAACCCATTTTGCCATCACAACTTAGGGCTTATCGTCCATTCATATCAGAATCGTGACATTACCCCCCCCCTTTGACTGGATGATAAGGCTTCTATTGCCTATATGCACGGAGGAACTTTGCATACACTTTGGTTGATGATCTGATTGCTAGCGGTGTCCTTGATAGTATATGCATCCACACCTGTCTTTCCAATAACTTCAACTGACCCAATCCAGATATTGGCCAACTTGTGTTTCCAGCCAAACCCATGTTGGTCATGGAAGAGAACCATATCACCTTCCTTGAACTGCGCCAACTTACTATGATGTACCTGATTGGCATCCTGATTCCTGATCTTCTTGGCTAAGCAGAAGGAATATGCTTCAGTCTGCAATTTGATCTGAATGTTTGCAAGGTTAGTCAAATAGTGGTGGGGTTACACTCCGCCAGTGTCTTCCACACACAGATAAAGTAACGCCAGAAGATCCAGGTGTCAGCTGTATAGTAGTTGGAAGGGACTCTTCCCCATGGCAGAATGGTAACTGATGTTATAGGCAAACACGGTAGTGTAAAGGAGTGAGGTCCAATCAGATGGTTGATCCGTTACTAATTTTTGTAGGATGTTCACCAAAGTCCCATTACTTTTTTGACCATTTCATTAGATTTGGGTTGGTATGGGGTCATTAGAACCCTGCGGATACCCATAAGCTTGTTCAGTTTGGGGAGGATGTGTGAGGTAAAATTGGTTTCATTATCAGTGAGAATAAACTGAGGGCATCCATGTCACTAAATAATGCACTTTATCACAACTTGGCTACTGTAACTGCTCCCAAATCTCATATTGCCCTTAATTTGACCCACCGGGTCAAGTGGTCAATAGCCACAAGAATATACTTAAACCAGTTAGCTCCTGTTGCCAAGGGACCAATGACATCCAGGGAAACCGTATGCCAAGCAAAATGTGGTTTCACTACCTAATATGAAGTCTTATGGCGGAATGGCTTTTCCACTTGGCACTGATGGCAACAGGAATTGGTTTCAAGCACATCAAAGTTCATACTTTCCCAATAGTACTTAGGGCGCAACAACTCCATTGTCTTGCGCACACAACCATGTCTGACTGCCTTGTGGGCGCTCATAATAATTCTCAGCCAGGCTGAGGGTCAAGGAAAATTCACCATAAAATCACCGATCCACTTGTACAGTTCCCCAAACCGTTGGAAAGTTTTTGTTTGCATTTCATTCAACGCTTTAATCACTTGGGGCGGTTTGTCATCATACTTCCCGTAGAGCATTTTGTTGAACATTATGTCGCTTATATCTGGCATAATTGCAATTGTTGGCAATCTTGATAAGCAATTGGCATTTTGGTGTTTTGCTCCAGGTCAATGAAGAGTTTTGAAGTCATAAGCTTGCAGCTTAAGAGCCCATTGGGCTAGCCGCCCCTCAGGCTCTCTCAAATTCTGCAACCAGCGCAATGATGCATGATCTGTTACAACTTTAAACTTTACTCCATGCAAGTAAAATCAAAACTTCCTATACACATAAATCACTGCTTAGCACTCCCGCTCAGTTATGGTATAATTTCTTTCATGGCAATTCAAGCTATGACTGCAGTATGCCACAGGGTGCTCCTCCCCCTCGTCGTCCTTATGAGACAGGACCACCCCATCAGGGGAAAGTGATGCATCCGTCTGCACTATAGATTCCTTATCAAAATTAGGGTAGCGCAACATGGTCGCACTAATTAGCACCGTTTGAAGTGTATCAAAGGCACATTGATGCTATTCTGTCCATTTGAACATGGCATCTTTCTTCAGTAGCTCAAACAGCGGACCTTCAATGCAACTGAAATTAGGTATGAAGCGGCAGTAATAACCCACCATCCCCAAAAACACCTGAATGTCCCGCTTACTAACTGTCTTAGTCATTTTCCGTTTTACATCCACCTTGGCAGTTGTCAGGATAGGGTAGCTGAGGGTAATAGTTCCTCCAAAGCATACCAAAATGGATGGGATAAAATGTCCCGCAGTGAGCAGACAGTGGGGAGAGCTGGGAATCCTAAAT
>JAKSZP010018059.1:0-16731 GCA_022478985.1 Massospora cicadina
AATATTTCTATTGAAGCTTAAGTTACTGACGCAAAAATTTAAGGCAATTTATGTAATAGGCTGATTGGTGCTTTGTGCTTGTCAGACATTCTCCTTCTTGACTTTTAAAAAAATGTTGGAGGTAAAAATGCCCCTGAATCCACTACTACAATCAGCCAATTACATGCCCAAACTTCTAACAATACTATGGTTAATGAGGATATGAGTACCATCATTCAAAAGACCCTGGCGGATTCTCAGTGAAAACCTACTTATCAGGAAAACCTGTTTTATAATCAAAATCAGCTTATTAAGGTAAAAACTGATAGATGGATTGCTCCGACTCCTTGGCTAAATTTGGGGTGTCCATTACATGGTTTCCCCTCAGCTGCGTCTCATTCCATACCACTTACTAAGTGGGGACCCCCCTTTTTAGGCGTGGCGGAGGTCTCCCATGGTGAGAAGATTTTACCCGCCAGTGATTGGGTGCAATTTATCAAATCATTACCACACAGGTTTATTCTCCCCTGAGGTGAGAAGATTTTAGCCACCGGTGATTGGGTGCAATTTATCAAATCATTACCACATGGGTTTGTTTTGCCCCAGAATATTTTCCCTCATTCTGATAGGCTGAAGCCTATATTTCCTAATTTGGATGACTCAGCTTTTTGACACTATAGCCTTAAATTCCCAAGGCCCTGATATTTGAACTAGTTTAATTATGAAATACTAGTATTGAATAGGGGATCTTTTTCTGGTTTGCCCTGCACAAATTTATAAAGAGATAAAAAACTCTAAAAAGCGTTTATTATTATTTTTATTTTTTATATTAAAAGTAAGTTTTATATATTTTTTGAGAAATATTTGTGGCATCTGTTGGCAGATCCCACAAAATGGTACTCACTACAGTGGATCACCCTATATACTTCAATAAAGTATTAAAGCAATAGAGAGTGTCACCCGCTGGGTGAGAAATGGAGAAGAAGTTGAAGATGATGAAGGGTGTAAACAAATGAAAGAAGATCTGAAGAAACGTGTGGAAGCCGAGGAAGCTGCTCAAATAACCCTAAGCTCAATGGTATCACAACTCCGCTTCCAAGTCAATGTTTTGGAGAGCTGAGTGGAAAACCTTGAAACTCACAAACTGGGGATTGAAGCTCGACTGAGACTATATGAATCTGGGCCCTAAGAAACCCTCTCCAAAATGAAAACTCGGCTCAAAGTCATGCAAGACAGTAAAATCGCTTTTTATGAACCTTTGACCAGTTAAACTATCACTCTGAAACCCTGGAAACAGAAGCTCCAGCTATTCATACCCTTACCAGGGGTGACTTCAGTTCATTCAATCCGACGTTCAAAGACAAGTTTATCCCCGGTGAGGGCAGCATTGCTTCGTTTTTATACGTTTATGAAGCAGCAATGGAAGGGGCGACTGATTGTCAGAAGGCCATACATATTCTTTCCTGTTTGGGCCGCATGGCACAGGAGGTGATGGTCCCACACATGGATGCTCTTAGCACCTAGTCTGAGGTTAAAGAGGCCCTCATAAACACGTTCAGCTCAAAACAGGCTTTAAGCATGAAAAATCAAGCTTTTATGTGTATGGTTATCCAAAAAGGAGAGTCAGTGGTTGTTTTATGGAACAATTCTATCTGGAAGCACAGACGCTGTTAACTTCAAAGATGCTGACCTTGGATGACGCCATAGCCGCTGTTTTGACTGGAGTGGCATCTCACCCTCCTTTGGCGATGCACATCACCTCAATTAAACGCTATTTCTGTACCATTCAAGATATCAAGGAGGCATTACTCAATGTCGCTGACTTCCATAAGCCCAACGTTTTTCGCGGAGCAGTATCCCACTCTCGCGTTTTAGCCATTGAGGATCCAAAGCTAAAGCCTTGGGTCATAACTATTGAAGACAAGAAGGAGCCTCTTCAGATAATGGGCCCTGAGGAGCAAAAACCAAAGCAAAACGTCCTGAACGCCCTCAGTGCAAATACTGCTACAAGTTCAGACACAAGGAGGCTGTGTGCTGGAAAAAGAAAGCTGAAGCGGAGGAACAGGAGCAGGGAAAAGAAATGTCAGCGTAGGGAGAGGCACACCTTTTGCCAACGAATCTCATGTGCCTGACTCATTTAAACAACTCATGCCAATACCTCATGTTACCAATACCCCTGGGGATGATTCTGAGGGGGGTACAGATGAGGTTGGCTATTTCGTCATAGGAGTACCCGCTGGAGTGAAAGTCCCTGATCGCTTAAACGCTGGAGGAGTAGATGAGGCCATTATACCTGAAGAAATGTATCTCCACCAAGTTCTAGGGGAGCCGGCTGTTATCAACACTGCCAGCGACGCAGATAAGGTCTTGTCTACTCTTATTCGCCCTCTCCAGCATGGCCATACCATGCAGTCCATCCTGGAAAATTACCCCAAGACCGCGCGCAAATTAACCTCCACTTTTCATCTCAAGGAGGTCTTAGCACTATTGCCCAATTTTGGGGGGATACTTACAAAGGTTGAAGTGGCTATCCAAAAAGTTTGGGTGATGTCCATCCTAGATACAGGCTCCCCGGTGAACATAAACTCCTCCAAGTTGATGAAAAAGATCAAACTTGCGCCTGACTTGGAGTACAACCAAGAATTTGGAACCGCCAGTCCCAACAACACCTGCGCACTTGGCGCTTACTTGTCTCTTCCCATTCATATTGGGAAGCTTGTTCTATCAGCCCCCACAGTGGCTTTGGATAACAACGCCTATGATATGCTCATAGGTACTCAGTTTATGATTGAAATATGAAGGTATTATCGATATGAAGCAGGGGTTCCTGTCGTGCTCAATTATGAAGTCCCCTTAGTTCTAAAAATAAAGAACCCAGCCAGAAGGAATACTCTTGCATGGTTGAGTACCCACTTTCCACTTTACCTTTACATTATACCACCTCAGGGTGAAATACAAAGAAATTGCCTGATTCAGTGGATGCTATCAAAGGTATTCCATTTTATGCAGCGATGAGGTGGTGATTAAGCTGGGTGAACAACGAGTGTTAGACACAAAAATTACCCTCAAAATCCCTCGCCACTGTTTACTACACCTCTTAAGAATTGAGGGTGTTAGCTCTTTTGAGCCTCAGGTATTGCCTGGCATTTTAGACCCAGCCTATCAGAGGTCTATTACTATACTGTTGGGAAACCTCACAGAAAAGGACATAATTGTAAGAAAGCACCAGGAGGTGGGCTGAGGGTTTTTACTCCCTGTGGAGGAAGTTGAACAAATACACTCCATTGGCTCAATGGCAGATTTAGGCCTGCCTGCAGATAACCTGGTATGTACCTTACCAAACGTCCATATCTCGGATGAGCTGACCTCATATGAGTTGGAGAAAGTGCATACTCTTCTGGATGAGTATAGTGAAATATTCTCAAAGTCGGACAATGATTATGGCCACATGAAGGGCTGGTGCCACTCCATCAATGTGAGTGATGCCCATCCCATTAGGTCAAAACCTTACCACAAGTCAAAGGTGGAGGAACAGCAGATGAGGATGGAACTTATGCAGTTATTAGACGCGGGGTTATTATTCCCTTTGCAAAGCCCTTGGTCCTCCACCCTTTTGCTAATTAAGAAGAAAAACGGAGGTCACCAGATAGTTATTGACTATCGCAGGTTAAACAATCTTATGAAAAAGGATAGCTATCCTATCCCACGCATTGATGACGCCCTGGCCCAGCTCTCAGGCTCAAATTTTTTTCTCCACCATGGACTTGGCCAGTGGTTATTGGCAAATGGATCTATCTCCCCAAGACCAGGAGAAATGCGCTTTGATATGTAGTGAAGGTCTTTTCCAACCCACGCGATTACCCCAAGGGTTGTGCAATGCACCTGCCTCTTTTTCAGCATTCGATGGACCACATTTTGCAGGATTTAAGTTAACCTGTGTCATCATCTATCTGGATGACATTACCGTATTCTCAAAGACCTTTAATAAACACCTTGATCATTTGAAGGAGGTATTTCAACGCTTACAATGCTCAAATATCAAGTTAAAACCTTCGAAGTGTACTTTTTTTCTAAAAGAAATTAGATTTCCTTGGACATACCATTTCTCAAGAGGGTATCCAACCCATACAAGATAAGGTTGAAGCGATTGCCAGAATGCCTCCCCCCAAAAATCTACGAGATATACAGGTATTTCTAGGGATGATGGGGTATTACCATCAGTTCATCCCTAAGTTTGCCCAACTCAGCGAGCCCCTTGTTCACTTACTGAAGAAGAATATCCCTTTTCAATGGGGCATTGAACAGAAGGCTGCTTTTAAAACAATGAAGCTGCTACAAAAACGGCCTATCCTAAGGCATCTTGATTATGGAAAACCGTTTATTTTGTTTACAGACGCCTCAGACTACGCTGTTGGGGCCATCCTAGCCCAACTGGATGAAAAAGGGGTAGATCATCCTGTCTCATATTTCAGTAATATGTTATCGAAGGCAGAACACAACTATAAGGTTACCAAGAAGGATTTTCTTACCATTTTATTAGCAGTGAAGCATTACCGCCTGTTGATTATTTGAGCTTCGTCTGATGGCTGGTTTGTTGTTTGGTGGAAACTGCAGCTTTGAGCGTCTATTGTGTGAGGACAATAGACAGGATGGTGCTTTAAATTTATGATATACCTTTTTTGGTAATACTTCAATTGTATACCCGGTCGTTTCACTTGGACAATGGCATGCTGCCCTGATCCTACTGATCCCAAGTGAAAAACGACTTTTATATAAAATAAAGTGATAACGCAAAAAAGTTATAAGATATTTTTTAAACTTAATCCAGAAGTTAAAGGATGTCTTTATTAGTGCAAATGCAAGGGTTATTTATAGGGTTCAATGTCAACCACATCTTATTCATGACGCCTTACTTTCAGTGGCCCTTGGCCACGTAAAAAGTTTTTAATGACATCTACAAATACTTCAACTCAGGTCATCATGCTCAGCCTCAGAGTCAGAGTAAACACCATCATCATCCTTGAGATGGCGTTTTGTCATATCTTCAAAATAGCTGAATTTATTCAATTTCACGTGCAATTGGCAGCACATACCAAGGTGATTCATATCACTAATTAGTAATTAATTTGATCAAAAACTCAATTGACATTAAAAACTAATTTCAACATAGACCAACAAAGCTTACGTGCCTGAGTCATTAAATAAAAACTTAAATTTAAGTTCAACCTAACCAACAAAGCCCTCAAGACCATGTCATCATAGTCAAATATAATTAAGTGAAGTCGCTAAGCTGCAAGTCCCAAGTTCAGATACTTAGGATACACCTGAACCATAATTGTTGATATCAAATATCTGATGATTAAGTCCAGTCAATTCCTCAACACTTCCCCCGCCTTGACTGGATAAAAGCGGTGGATACCCTTCTTCCTGAGTCGCACTGTCTAACTCTTCACCTTCCTCAAAGTTCAAATGTCATCTCGATAGCCTTCCCTAAGCTGACAAGGCCAGCATGCCTGATGCCAAGCTTTCTTGTGTTTTGGCGCATCTCCGTCAGGGTCTAAACAGTTAGAACTTTTATGAAGTCTGCATCTCTCTGATTCTGTTGCAGGCTTCTTCAGTTTTATTGCACTCTCCTCCCCCACCAAAGAGGGGACACCTACTTCTAATGCCTTGAGGCATCAATCTATGAAATAAACTATATGATTTGCAATTATTTTATTTTTTTATTTTTTACTTTTTTATTTTTATTTTTTTATTTTTTATATTATCATTCTTTATGATATGGATGAAGGAACTTAGCGTGTACTTGATTTACAACCCAGCCACCATGATCCTTAATGGTATATACATCTTCAGCCAATTTCTCCAAAGTGATAAATGGACCCTTCCAGAGTGAGGCTAGTTTGTGTGCGCAGCCTGCGCTATGAGTGTCACAATATACTACGAAATCTTCTTCATTAAACTTATTCACCGCATCCTGTTTGGTGTCATCATAGCTCTTCTGAATAGTTTTTTGACTAATTGCATTTTGATAAGCTTCCAATTGCAACTTGATTGGGGTCTTCGCCAGTTGCTTGACATAGTTATTTGGGTTAATTGTGTCGGGTGAACTGAGTACTGAGTATAATAATGGAGGTAGAGTGGGCTGTCTACCATACAAAAGTTGAGATGGAGAGTGGCCTGTGCTGCTGTGGTGTCCAATATTGTACGCAAACATGGTTGCACTAATTAAAGTTGCCCATTGCAAAGGTGCCAAGGCTGCGTTTTCGCATAAAATGCTGACTAAAGTGCCATTCACTCGCTCTACCATACCATTAGTCTCAGGATGGTATGGTGTTGACAACACTCCTTTGATAGACATCAACTCATTTAGCCGTTGTACCATTTGGGCAGTAAAATTCGTGCCATTGTCTGTCAATAGCTTCTGGGGGCATCCGTGCTTATAGATAATATTATCCATAATGAACTTGGTAGTAGTTAGGGCCCTGACGTCTCAAATTTCTTTTGCTTCCACCCATTTTGTTAGATGGTTGATAACAACAATTATGTATTTGTTGCCTAGGCTACTCACTGGCAAAGGGCCAATTACATCAATTGACATGGTATGCCAGGCCCAGTCAGGTTTGATCAGCCGATATTTCACAATCAACTTCATAGGTTTTGTGATTTGGCATGAATGACATTTCTTGAGCATGTCTTGGATATTAAATCGCGTGGAATCCCAATAGTAACTGGCTCAAATTAATGTTAGCATCTTAGTCATTCCCCCATGTCTGATGGCCTTGTGTGCTTGTGTAATAATTTCCATTTGGTTAGAAGGTTTTGGGAAGATTTGATGTTGTCCATCGGGCTTAAGTTTTTATAGAATTCCATTTCAATATTCAGTGCCAATTAATGCTTTCTCAATCACCTTTTGAACTTTGGGTGGTTCATCTCCATACATTTGGTTAATCATTTTTTCATAAAGCTCATCGGCCAAATTGCTCAGGACAGCTACAATGGGAAGTTGTGATAGTCCATCTGCATTTTAATGGGCTGCTCCAGCTCTATGAATAATTTCATAATTATATGCTTGTAATTTCAGAGCCCAGCGGGCTACCTGTCCTTCAGGTTCCTTGAGATTGTGGAGCCATTGTAATGAGCTGTGATCCATTACTACTTGAAATTTGGTGCCATAAATGTAAATCCAAAATTGTTTACAAGCATAGATGACAACCAGGCATTCTCTTTTGGTCACCATATAATTACGCTCATTCTTATTCAGTGTCCTGCTGCAATAAGTGACCGGATGCTCCTCAACATCATCCCCAATCTGCAATAGCACACCACCAATTGCAGTCAATGAGGCATCAGTTTGTATGATAAAAGGCTTGCTGAAATTGGGATATTGGAGGATAGGCGCTGAGCTCATTTTGTTTTTCAAAGCCTCAAAGGCTTGTTGGCATTCTTCTGCCCAGCGAAAATGAACTCCTCCTTATAGTAAGTGGAATAGAGGCTCGGCAATCTTTGCAAATCCTTCCAAAAATCTTCAATAGTATCCTACCATGCCTAAGAACACTTGAACATCTCTCATACTCGTCGGAGGTTGCATATTGTTAATTGCCTCCACCTTTTGAGGCTGAGGCTGCAAGCCCTTAGAATCAATGATGAACCTGAGGTATTCCAATTGTTCTTTAAAGAATTGGCATTTTCTAGGTTTTATCTTCAGATTGGCCTTCAACAGTCGTTTGAATACTTGTTCAAGGTGCTCCAGATGTTTGGAAAACGTTTGCGAAAAGACATTGATGTCATCCAGGTACACCAGAATGCAGGACAATTTAAGGTCCCCCAAGATCGTGTCCATTGCACGCTGAAATGTTTCCAGAGCGTTACACAGCCCCTGTGGCATGCGTGTCAGTTGAAAAAGCCCTTGAGCAGCAATCATCACGCACTTTTCCTGCTCCTCTGGTGGCAACTCAATTTGCCAATATCCGGAGATGAGGTCCATTGCAGTAAAGTACTTCGCCCCTCCTAGGCGGTCCAGAGCATTGTCAATTCTGAGCAACAGATATGAATCCTTTTTTGTCATGGCATTGAGGTGTCAATAATCAATCACAACTTGATTGCTGCCATCTTTCTTCTTTACAATTAAAATGGGGCTGGCCCACGGGCTTTTGGATGGCACTATCATTCCTTTTTTCAGCAATTTGTCTAGCTCTTCACCGACTATTTTGTCACTGGCCCTGGGGTACCAAATTGGCCTCATTCTAAAAGGCATATGATCCCCGGTATCCACGAAATGTTGAACTCCTTTTGCACAACCTAAATCTTGGTCATCTTTGGCGAAAATTTTGGAGTATTGTTCAAACAACTCTAGTGCTTCATCCTTCTGATGTTCTGATAATCTGGTGAACAATTCTCGGGTTATTATCACATGTGCCCTGAGGGCTTGGGCTGGTAAGCTGAACTCAGATAAATCACCAAATTCAACAGCTGATATTAACTCATCCCTCGGAAGTAGGTGTACAAAAGTGACTACTTGAAATTTCTTGACCTTAATATTTTGGCTAGTCAAATTTACTAGTAAGACATCAATCTCTCCATGCCCCAGTACAAGTATTCCAGGCGCCACACTAGGTTCCATTGGAGAACGATGCCACGGGGGTACAACCTCCCCATACAGTCCTTCTGGAATATCCAGTGTGGTCCCAGTTCTCATAATCAGTTGATGGCCTGGAGCTATTGTCACATCCTTATTCACACATAGCGGTATTCCTTGATTTTTTTATGGAAGTTGGCATGGGCGACTCCAATTCCCCCTCTGAATATACCCTACTGGTATTATCCCATCGGCATAAGATATATTAATAAAATTCCTATGATGGCTTGTGGGCTATATATTGTTGCGAGAGTAATAAATTGGAAGCGATTTGCCCAATATTGTCAAGATGTTTTCCTTAAAATCGCATGAGATCCCATAGGTCCTTAAAAAACTAGTTCCAATTAATATGTCATAATTGGCGTTTGGAAGCACTATTGCAGGTGCAGCTACTACCAAAAGCTCCAAACTTCAGTGGCAAGGCGCTGTAAGCTCCTTCACTCTTAGTGCTGTTAAGGCCTGAAGTCCCATATTCTTGATGATGGTCAATGTCTGGAGCTATTTTCAATTTCTTAACCAGCTTCATGGAAACAATGTTAACAGGTGCTCTGCTATCAACAATAGCTACAACTTTAACCTTGTTGACTAGGATATCCACGTAAGTGAACTCAGAATAGTAAGAATCAATAGAGTTTACTAAATGAATATGGGAAGAGTCCAAGGAGTTAAAAGTGTGCTTCAGAGTATTCCTAATACTGGGACATTCATTGATGAATGTGTCAATTGGCATTGCTATATTGATCCCTTTCAGGCTTGGGGTATCTGATGCATTGCTTGTCCCGTCAGCTAGAATATTCTCAAGTATTTGTTGCACATAGGGTTTAGTGACTACCTCAGAGACTTCAGGTGTGACAACCTTACTCTGGGAGCGAGTTACCGCATGTATGTTTGAGGAATCTTCATTTGATACTAAAATAGAATCAATTTTATTGTCAAACAAAACCCTGTGGGCATCGTTTTTGTATCAATTGGGTGGGACTGGTGTTGTAGGCACAATAGAGCGTCCCGCATCTATTGTGCTTGTTCTTGTCCCTCCTCCTGCACGGTATTGGGAAGGACTATGTTGACATTTCTCCAATGGCATCGGGAAGCATAGTGACCTTTACGTTGGCAATAAAAGCAAGTAATTTTACTCAATAGCCATGGGTTGTCAGTCTTATCATTGGTTTCAAAGGACTTCCCAGCAAGGGTAGTGGTTCCCAATCTGTAACCAGTATTAGGAGGGCCATAATTTTATGAGCATCTGCATATATAGTTAACCAATTCAGATGTTGTAAGGTTCTGAATGAAAGCAGGCAATAGAGTGTTGGATAGATTAGGGTAAGGTTCTACTGCATGCTCTAGTGCAATCTTGGCATTAAAATCGACCATGGCCCGCGCGCCTAAGAGAACTTGAGCTTTGCAATAGAATTGATCCGTGAACTTGTCAATTGCTTCATCTTTCTTAAAGCTGATGTCTATAAACTTGGATTTTCTGGTCGACATCCGTTCTGGACCTCCAAATTCATGAAGCACGGCCTCCTTGACTTCAGCATATGTTGTAATTTCGTTGATGTGAGGCATAATCAACTCAATGCTCCACTCATCCAAGCAGTTGATCATGGTGGCTGCTTTGTTGCGGTCGCTGGCCCCATGCATAGCCATTTCAAAACGTTTGATAAAGGTGGTAATACTTCTGTTCTTGTCAAAGGCTGGCAGGTTTGCAGGTTTATAATTATCGCTTCCCTGTTCCTAGTTATCATGATTATTTCTAGGTTGACTAGAGTCAGACATGCTAGGGCGTTGGGGCATCGTATCCTAGTTTGAGATGATAGGGTTATCCAAAGCAACCATTTTGCTAGGCAATTGTCAGCGTGGCCCAGCATCTGTTTCAGTGGTTATTTCTGAAGCTTCGTCCTCATAATATTCAGAAGAATTTTCAGTCAAATGTGGTGTAGCACACTGACAACGCCCGCTGTCCAGAGTTCAAATCTGCTCATTGATTTTGTTTTCCCAACGGGCATGATTTCAATTTTTTAACTTTAATTTTGCAATTTCCTCATTCAGGCTAGTAGCTTGTAGCTGCAAGGTGGAAATCATCTGATCCTTTTCCTTTATTGCCTTTTTGCACTAGTTTAGCTCTCCATGGAGGTTATTGTTTGCCTCATTAATAGCGTCAATATCATCATTGAGATCATTGATTTTTCTGGTGTATTAGTCCTTCATCTGCGAGATTTGGTCGCTCAAACGTTGATACTGGTCACCATCTGAGGTCCCAGCCATGAGCGCCATTGTTGATTATTTGGGCTTCGCCTGATGGCTGGTTTGTTTTTTGGTGGAAACTGCAGCTTTGAGCATCTATTGTGTGAGGACAATAGACAGGATGGTGCTTTAAATTTATGTTATAGCTTTTTTGGTAATACTTCAATTGTATACCCGGTCATTTCACTTGGACGATGGCACGCTGCCTTGATCCTACTGATCCCAAGTAAAAAAACGACTTTAATATAAAAATAAAGTAATAACGCAAAAAGGTTATAAGATATTTTTTAAACTTAATCCAGAAGTTAAATGATGTCTTTATTAGTGCAAATGCAAGGGTTATTTATAGGGTTCGATGTCAACCACATCTTACTCATGACGCCTTACTTTCAGTGGCCCTTGGCCACATAAAAAGTTTGTAATGACGTCTACAAATACTTTGACTCAGGGCATCATGCTCAGCCTCAGAGTCAGAGTAAACACCATCATCATCCTTGAGATGGCGTTTTGTCATATCTTCAAAATAGCTGAATTGATTCACTTTCACATGCAATTGGCAGCACATACCAAGGCGATTCATATTGCTAATTAGTAATTAATTTGATTGAAAACTTGATCGACATTAAAAATGAATATTGACATAGAACAACAAAGCCCACATGCCCAAGTCATTAAAATCAAAACTTTAATAAAGTTCGACCTAACCAACAAAGCCCTTGAGCCCATGTCATCATAGTCAAATATAATTAAGTGAAATCGCTAGGCTGCAAGTCCCAAGTTCAGATACTTAGGATACACCTGAACCATAATTGTTGATATTAAGTATCTGACAATTAGGTCCAGTCAATTCCTCAACACTTCCCTTTCTTGTATGGGACTTCTTTCACTGTGATTATGGACCACGCATATTTAAAATGGTTGCAAAACATGAAGGACCCTATAGGGCGGTTAGCTCGCTGGGCTCTAAAGCTTCAGCATTATGATATGAATATCAAACATCAAATTGGAACCTATCGCATGAATGTTGATGGGTTAACTCAGATGCCCATCCTCCACTTAGATAACAGTGAAGCGGAGTGGTTGCATGATCTTTTAATGACCCTGAATGACAGGGAGGATGAGGATGAGCCCGTACAGAGGATGTTGGCCTGGCACTCCCATAGCACTAAAGTAGAAAATGGGAAGTTGTATAAACAAGTGAGGGCAAAGTGGTTGCCTTACCTTCGGCCCTTGGAACGCGTACCTGTTATCCTAGAAGCTTATTCAACCTTAGGCCATGTTGGAGCAAAGAAAACCTTTGAGTGGATTAAGGCTTGATACTTTTGGGAGGGAATCATGGAAGCCATCGTTGAAGACTTGGATGCTTGCCTTATGTGTAAGAAGCAGTCTTGGTTCAAGACTAGATACCAATATCAGCCAACTACCCTGCAACAGCCATTCCATACCATAAGCTTGGATATAGTAGGGCCGCTTCCTCATATCACAGGTGGAAACAGATATATCTTGGTAGGGATTGACCACTTCACGAAGTGGGTTGAAGATGTGGCGTTTCTGGCCCAAACTGCTAAGGCCACTGTTACCTTTCTCCATTAAATTATTTTCCCTCGACATGGGTGCCCTCAAGTACTACTCTGTGACAATGAAAAAACTTCACCTCCAGAGTAGTCAAAATCTTAGCTACCTCTATGGGAGCCCAGCAACTATTCTCAGCTCCATATAACCCGTCAATCAATGGTATGGTGGAGCAAAAAATGGCACTTTGGTTTCCATCTTACGGAAAATGGCCTCGTCTGATCCCCTTCATTGGGATCTTTATCTCCCTAGTGCTCTTATGGCTTACTGGATTAGCTATCACCAAATTCTAAAAATGTCCATTTTCCGAGTTTTATATGGCAGGGAACCAGGCATACCTGCTCTTCTAGCTAAGGATGTCTTCTCTAGTGGAGAGGAGCCTGAGAAAGCCATGCAAAGGTTAGCTAACCGCATCATTCAGCTTCAATTAAAGGCTATGACTACCTAGCCAAAACGGTCACTAAAGAAGGCCAAGCTGCCAATGAGCTTTGGGATCCCCTACCTTCATTCCAAGTGTTGGATATGGTCTTATATTACCACAACCACATAACTCCTTGAAGTGACAAACTTGGATCAATCTGGGAGGGACCATTTACCCTCACGTATAAGAGAGGAAATGAGTATTCTATAAAGTCTTTGGCTACAGGAGTTACCATAAACTGGGTACATGGCCGCTTCCTATGGCCCTACACTCCCCCCAACATTCTTGAGGGGGGCAATGTCAGACATTCTCCTTCTTGATTTTCAAAAAAGAATGTTAGAGGTAAAAATTCCCCCAAATCCACTACTACAATCAGCCAATTACATGTCCAAACTTCTAACAATACTATGGTTAATGAGGATATGAGTACCATCATTCAAAAGACCCTGGCGGATTCTTGGTGAAAACCTAATTATCAGGAAAACCTGTTTTATAATCAAAATCAGCTTATTAAGGTAAAAACTGATAGTTGGATTGCTCTGACTCCTCGGCTGAATTTGGGGTGTCCATCACATGGTTCCCCCTCAGCCACATCTGTTCCATACCACTTCCTAAGTGGGGACCCCCCCCTTTTTTAGGCGTGGTGGAGGTCCCCCAAGGTGAGAAGATTTTACCCGCCAGTGATTGGGTGCAATTTATCGAATCATTACCACATGGGTTTGTTCTCCCCCAAGGTGAGAAGATTTTACCCACTGGTGATTGGGTGCAATTTATCAAATCATTACCACATGGGTTTGTTTTGCCCCAGACTATTTTCCCTCATTCTGATAGGCTGAAGCCTATCTTTCCTAATTTGGATGACTCAGCTTTTTGACACTATAGCCTTAAATTCCCAAGGCCCCAATATTTGAACTAGTTTAAATATGAAATACTAGTATTGAATAGGGGATCTTTTTCTGGCTTGCCTCGCACAAATAATAAAAAGATAAAAAACTTTAAAAAAGCGTTTATTATTACTTTTATTTTTTATATTAAAAGTAAGTTTTATATATTTTTGAGAAATATTTGTGGCATCCGTTGGCGAATCCCACAGTGCTTTACTTTGCTCTACTGGTGCACTCAAATAGTCATCAAATATATCAGCTTCTTTATACTCTTCTTGATTATCTTGCATTTATATCTCTCAATTTATTCAGTCACTTGATTATTAGAATTCTCATCTCTTCCACTTTTAAAAGAAATATCTCTTTTTAGGTGACTTTTCTAAATTTGGACTCTAATATAACTCTATAATGTCACCATTTCTTTCTAAAGATCAACTTTTATAATATACAAAGCTGAAAATTTTCCATCTGTGTTGTTGTTGATTTTATCAATATGATTTTTCTCATTCAAATTGACTTTTTTGTTCAATGGTAGTCAAGCTGGACTGAGTTTCCAAATATAAAGCACTCTGATTGACTTTAGATAAATCATCTTGGACATTCTCAACCTCTTCTTTACTTTTCCACTTTTAAAAATAAAACTCTTGTTAAGCGTTAAACACAGTCTCTTTGACTTCATAGAGTTCTTGGATTAAGTAACTAGTCATTCTTCTGTTTCTACATTTAAGCAAAATCGTTTTTCAGTAGATGATCTGGTTTAAATAAATTCAGAATTGTACACCCATAAAAAATTTATATTATCTATTTACTTCATCCTTATAATGTATACTAAAACCTAGTTGAGTTATGATTTCTTCTATGATATACTAAGATTAGTATACAATTTATATTACATAATTTTGATTTGCATGTTGGATTTTTTTTCACATTGGGTAATGGAATCAAAACGTATGAAAAATACTGAAAGTTGACATCCATCTGGCGAATGAGGTATTGTTGCTTGATGCCGTTCTCATGAGGTTAAGAAACTAAATCAGCAATTACAGCTTGTTGGTTAGCCTGGATCATTTCATGTATATAGTAGGCTGAACGTACTTAAGTTACTAGTCTTCAACTTTGCATATGGTTCTCAGTTATCCAGATAAAGCAGAATTATCATGTTAATGAAACTTAAAAATGTTTTTTCTCATCTTTTTTTTCAAAATGTATAATAATTAACCTTCTTTCTAAACTGTCTAAAGGTATAGATGAAATTTATTGAGTTTTTATTGCATTTTAAGATTATCTCATATATATTATTTGTCATATAAAGTGAGAGACAGTTTATCTACTACAATGTTCTGTAGTTGTATGAATTTCAAGTATACTAGTCCTCCATCCTCTAGCTGGATATTGCTAGCCTGACTGGAGTAAAGGTATTCTCTTTCTTCTTGCTTATTTCTATCCCATGTTATTGAAAGGACCTGTTTAGTAAAGACTTGCCTCACCTTTAGTAAAACCAATGTATAAACTTTGCAGAAATATAGTTAAAATATTTTCTAATGATATAATTAATTAAGAAATCCTTGTGTGTGACAAAAGTTAGTCTAAAAATTGATTTTCTTGGCAAGTGCTTTCAACTGCACTTTTAGAATATTAAAAATATAAAGGTGACCTAAACCTAAAAGCTTCTAAAGAAGCAAGCACAATAACAATTTCAGAATCTAGATCTTGTTTTTATAGCTAATTTAATGGTATGATATTTTAAAATTTGAATCTTAGAAAGCATTTCTTATAGAAATCATAAAAATAATGCCTGCATCAGCAGGAATTGCAAAAAGGCAAGCAATGTTCATAAACATTTATTAACTACCTTTGAATAAGCGTAATACAATGCTAAGCTAGTCCCAGATAATTTATCCAAAAAAAGTGTGAATAGACTCAGTTAAATAAACAGAACATTTACCTTTAAAAATAGCATGCTAATAATTTAGATAATATCTATTGAAATGGGTTGTTAATATCTATTGATTCACAAAAGTAATTTTTGACTTTACAGGCCAACTTATAATATATAAATATACTTGTGACTATCTATGATTAACATTTTCAGCAAACAATGGAACAAGATTCCATGTGAACTAGTTTAGCAATCTAGTTAATCAACTATATCATATTTAAAAATTGTTAATATATAGGAGTGGTAGCATAACGGGGAGGTTCCTGCTCCACTCTGGGATCAGGTTTCAATTGACACAAGTTCAAAACCAGCACAGGATCAAATAAAACTTGGTGTGGTATATTTGTCCCAAGGTCAACCCGCCTCATTTACTTTTAAAAAATTGTTAATATAAAAAACAGTTTTTACATACTTAAAAGATAAGCTTATAGTATATGAGCAACTAATAAATATAGTTTCAAAAGTTTAATATATGTTAAAATAATGATTATAGAAGATTTTAACAACATATATGCAAGGTTTTATGCTGTGTTGATCTTGTGCATTTTATGTTAAAATCAATAATCAAAATATATATACAGTAGGACTAATTCCTATATCAATATAATTTTTACTATTATTATAGTTTATTTCTGCAAAAAAGTTTTGTTTGATTTACTATACAACTAATCTCTTACCAATGTATTTTAGTACTCAGAAATATAAAAGAAGGTCTAAACCTTGATCTCTTTCTGCTAAGCATCACTTTTTGAAAATCAATTCAACCTTGAAATTTAGCTCTACTAAAGAGATTTACAAAAAAACTATTAGCTAATATGGTGGGAAACCCCGCAAAAAGAACCCGCGGGCTCAGCCAAATGAGCCAGCACCACCCCAAACAAAGCAACCCCCAGTTACCCACCTCAGGGTCAACCAGATCACCCGCTCTCAAGCAGCAGCTGTGAAAGCAGGCACCACCCCAACCTGGATCTACTTCAACTAGTGCCAGTTCACCTGATTGCGCTTCTGCAACCTGCACGCCCAACAGCTCTGTGTGCGCTACCTCCCACCAACCCGC
>JAKSZP010018060.1:0-16675 GCA_022478985.1 Massospora cicadina
GGCCATCCCTCTCTATTTTCGCCTAGTCCCTATTTTTCCTAGCACTATAAAAATCTAGGAATATACCAGATAAGAAAATCTTTTTTACTTTCAGGTCTATTTTTGCCAGCTCCAAGTACCAGTAATTGCAATGACGACGCTTATTCCATCAGGTGATTACCCTAAGGACCTAAGTTTACTAGGGTACCACTAGAGCTTGCAATTACTAATAATTGTGTAGCCTTTGAAGGACTAACCTTTGAATTTTAATAAAAACTTAGCACTGGTGATCCTTCCAGGGACCCTTCTAAGGCTACCTGGCGAGGACATACCTTCACAAAGAACAATACCAGCAATAAAATGAGTGTACACCAAAGGGTCTACTCAATTAGTAAAATTCAGCATTCTTTAAATAGATTGAGCAGGCTCAGTCTTATAAAGAACTGTTAAAAGGAGTTTCTACCATCATGCCAACTCCCATTCTACTGGTTAAGATTTTTTTTAAGTCAAGGATACATTTATTAAATGGACTTCAACCCCAGAAGATTAAACATATATTAATTAAATAAGATATCGAGCTAACAAAGTAATCCCTAAATAAGGAAGTGACGCTAAAGCCCCAACTCCTCATCTTAAAACTGTTATGGCAGAATTCCACTTTATGGAGCAAATAAAACATTTTTGAAGTGAGCAATAAAGGTCTACTACTATCTTTTAAGGATTAAATTAGTTGATTGAACCATGTGCCTCAGCGCCATCTCCAGTTCCGCGCACTGAAGCTTTGTGTGCTTCTGATGCTTAATCAAATCAACCACCAAAAATACTTGGCACCATTTTCATGTAGCTGCACTGATGCTTCCCATTGTTTTGCTGACAAAACAGCCATCCCAGATGCCTCATCACCCCTAGTATTCCTCTGAGACATTGCTCCTAAAAACTTTTAAGCAATGAACTTAGAACAATCAACCAGGTATCTGTGACGCCATTTTCATGTACCTGCGCCAATGCTTCCCACTTTCACTGATAAAACAGACAGCCCAAGCACGCTAGTGCCCACCTTGTTCCTCAATGCCAATACTCCTTGTTTTTCTGGCACTGGAATCAGAGCCGCTAAAGCCCAACAAGTATAACAAAGATTTAATTGTGCAGCTGTATTTGAATCTACCAAAAAGCCATATGAAACACCCATCCCAACTGACTAACTCACTGCTCTGTTTCTTGATGAAAAGGCTTACCGCTGCTCTGAAAAGGTAACCAAACCAAATGATTTGGAACCACTTTTATTACCTTAGCTGAGGTGACCAAAAACCTCAGCAAATCTCTGAGGTTCACTGGGCCATGTGCCCTCAAGGCTAAAGGGCACTCTCTCACCATTTTATACTATATAATGCCACTTATAAAACTGCCCTTACAGCTAAAACTGGTATTTGGGCCTCCGCATCTGAGGTAGATTCTTTTACCAAGGCAGCAAAGTCAAAATAATTTTCTTAAACCAGTTGAACTGGGGTCACTGAAACTAATTCACCTACCCTTGAAAAAATTCACTGTAAATTAGGGAAGCTGCTTGTCCAGTTAAGCCGCATGCTCAAGGGTCAAATACACCCATTAAATAATTTGTCCAGTTATAAACATGTCATTTATTATTTGGGCTTCAATAACATCTTAGGCTTCTCACCTATCGCCAAAAATTCAAACCAACCTGATCAAACCAAATGGAAGGACTATATGATTTTTCAATCCAGAAAGGTGTTTTACTCAAGTAATCCACCAAAGCTTAATTGGTGGTTGATCCTCAAAACCCGGCCTAAGAGGCCTCACCACATGGTTTGGATTTTGAATCAATAATCCAAAATGTCTCTCTGAGTCAAATTAATTTTCCATGTTTTAACCATTACTTATGGCCATTGGCTTCATTTGAAGGCCAAACTACCTGACGTGGACCTTGGGACTAACTAAAATTGAAAATATTGTCCTCATCCAAGAGAGTTGGGCTGAAGCCATAAGTTCTGAGCCAAGTTTGTGGATGCTTCTACTCAAATGGGTGATACAACTGTCCCTCCAGTCAAGGCTTTGAGTTTCACTGTTAGACTTCATCCCATTTCGTGGGAAGCCTTGACTTTGGGTTTCTGAAATGTTTATTATTTTAATAACCACATATTTTTATAACTTGATAATTTATTGATTGATGCTTTATCAGGACAAAGGCCCAAAATAATAATAGCCTTAAGTTCTTATTCTGTCAATTTATGTTATGTTAGCCAAAAGCCCAAAAAATTATTAACTTCAAAATTACCTAGCATTAACCAATCTCCATTTAATGCAATAAACCTTCACATAAAATAATCAGTAAAAAATGCCTCACCACCTTGTTCTTATAATTTTAGGAGATTTCTCCATATCTTCGCCTAGTCCCTATTTTCCCTAGCACTATTAAAGTGCTAGTATGTTATTAAATAAAGAAACTTTTTTACTTTGAGTTGTTTTTAGTAAGATTAACTAGAGTTTTTTACCTGCTCCAAGTGGCAGTGTTTCTTAATGACATTTATTCTGTCATGTGATTGCCCTAGGGACCTAAGGTTTACTAGGAGGTATTGCTGGAGCTACCAACAACTAATAATCGTGTAGCCTTTAAAGTACTTCTTTGAAGTTTAGACCTAACAGTGATGGACAATAATAAAATCATAGTTTTGCAGCCTTAGAGCCCTTCTTGCTATCTAGCCAACTGAATCCTTCATATGAAGTAACCATCCGAGAGTAATGGTCAGTAAGAAAAAGAAATTTGTTCTGTATAGGTAGGTCTAGAAATGCTTGATCGCCATTAAAACAGCAAAGCACTCACACTTAGTAATACTATAATTATGTTTGACCTAGCTCAGGGTCTTGTTAAATTAAGCCACTGTGTTCTCAATCCTATTTTTATCGTTCTGGGCTTAAATGGACCCAAATGCAACATCACTAGTATTAGTGAATATCAAAAAGGGTTAGTTGAAGTACAAATGAATTAGAATAGGCTTTATAAAAGTGTGGTCTGCAACGCATTATGCAAATGTTCCTGTTCAGTCCACCTTTCCAAAAGGCACATTCTTTTTGTAGGAGGTAGACCCAGAGTTCAGATAAGTCAGTAAACCAAGGGATAACGTGACAATTATAGTCCACCATGCCAGTAATACGTCACAAGCCTAAGGCTCTCAGGTCTTGACATCAGGATGATGCGGTGACTTTTTGGATAGGCTGAATACCATGTTTTGCGAAATTGCATCTGGAAAATTATATTTCATATATTAAGAAGGAGCAGTTTAAAGGTTTGAGATTTATTGAGGAATTTCTAATATAATCAAAGTCTTCCTTAAGATGTTTCCCATGACTGTTGAAAGTTAATGAGAAGACAGTGATATCATCTAGATATACAAGAACACAGGATAGATTCAAGTCCCAGAGGATCCCATCATGACGCTTTGGAAGGTGGCGGGTGCATTGCAAAAGCCGAGTGCATCATTTTTAACTCAAATAACACCTCATTGGCTATGAGCGCACATTTGGACTGATCTTCAGGGGCTAGCTCTACTTATTGATATCTACTAGTGATAACTATAGCAGAAAAATATTGTGATCTGGCAAGCAAGCAGAGAGAGTTGTTGACCTGAGGCAAAAGATAACTATTCTTTTTAATAATATAGGTAAATCTACATAGTTTATCACTACATAATGACTGCCATTCTTCTTATGAACCAATAAGATGGGGGAGGCCCAAGGGATAAGTGATGGCAGCAATAACCTGGCTTCAGTAGTGTTTGAGCTCAACAGCCACCTGATACTATTTTTCTTTACTTTTTTAATAGGGATAGGATGAATGGCTTGAGCATCCCCAGTCTCAACATAATGTAACACGCCATTCATTTTTCTAAAATTATAGGTAAAGGTATAGAAGAGGTCAGAGTATTCTTCCGGTATCTCTTAACTTGGCTCTATTGTTTGTTAGAGATTGGCCAATAAATGTATTGACTAGAGCTACCAGTGGTAGTGATTCTAGCCCAAAATCTCTTTGACTTTCAAAGCTACAGATGTTATCAATGGTCTCTACAGAAAGTAGGAGAACATAAGTGGCTGTAGTATTAAACTCCATTATTCAAGGTTTGTCAGTGAGGTTAGCCAGCAACTATGATATGGATTCAGCATAGGTAGGATCTTAAAACCCTGAACAGGCCATGACCTCTTTGACGGATGGGTTACCCCTGCCTCAGATTCAAGCAATTGTCATGAGGGAATATTGATGTGAACCCAAGTATTAACAATGACCTGGGACTATGGCGGTATAATGGTCATCTTAGCAAAAAATTAGGCATGCCCTCTTAGCTGTCTACCGGAGGAGGTATTCATACTCAAGAACTCCTAAATGATATTGGATATAGTCGATCTGGATTTGCTCTCCATCAGGCAAGCTCAAGCTTTGCCCTCCATCTTGGTGTTGCAAGAGGTTTCAAAAAACAATGGGACCCAGTGTCCCATAAAGATAAAAAAATCTCATCATAATGGATGTTGCTGGAATAGTCCTGAAGAAACTGTGTCTCATCAGAAGGTCATAACTCGAGTTGCCTAAAGCAATGACTGTAATATTACCAAAAGCTTCCAAAAGCGAATGGGTAGTGAGGAATAAAACCCCAATGGATCTGGTGCTTTGTGGCCTATCTGTGCCATATTCCATACAAAGTAGCAAGTTGGGAGCAATTTTGATGCACTTTATTAACTTAGACGAAATGACATTCATGGGGGAACCACTGTTAACAATGGCAAGAACAGTTAATTAATGAAATTAAACTATGACATGTGTAAATAAACTCCTAAAATGAGGGGGCAGAGTAAGAAACATGGAAGATTTATCAAAAGAGGAGTAAACAGTATCAGGTTTATTATTATCAACTGGTATTGAATAAGCTTCTTCTGGTATGACAATGATAGACTCATTAGAGGTTGCTAAACATTCTTGAGGTGGTACAGGGACATTAGCACGAAGTGCTCATCCTTCATGCTGATTCAATTTTTTAGCCTTTCTCAACGATTTTCTTCCAACAAGTCTTGGCACTATCAATGAATCCATTACAGTAGGAGCATTGAGGTCTGGGATTCTTCTGGATCTCAACAACGTGGAACTGAGGACAGCTATAGGAGATACAGGTGGTGGACTTGGGATGTAAAGTGGATGCAGAAAATTTCATTAAGTATCTCCCTAATTTCTCAGATGCAGGTGAGCTATTCTTCTTGACAATCAGGTGCATTTGGTCCTTAGGATAAAATCCCAAAGCAGCTTTACTGCAGTAATGACTTTATTCAAGATGATACAATAAGTGATTACTAAAGGGTGTGCTTAGGCATAGAATTGTCTGGCGAACTTCACAGGATTTTCTCCCTTGTTCAACCAAATGCCCATGAACGCCTGCTTCTGATTAACCAAGGTTCGGTTACTTCCTAATTACTGGATTAGGGAAGTATGGACTTGTTCCCAAGTGTGGCATTACTTTGATGGGGAGTCATAACATCAAAGGTGGTACTATTCAGTCAGAAGTGGATATGATTCACCTTCTGCCATTAAGTGGCCTCTTCCATCAAGCTTTCATAAGTGTACAGGAAGGAGACAATACATTCCTGCCCTGTAGTGTATTTTTCCGTTGAAATTAGGTTTAAAGTTAGCTTCAGGAGGGGTGGTTGTTGCAATTTGACCCATTTTTGGAAGGCAGGCCTTCAGAGTTCACAATGTAGGCCAACATATAAAATGAAATTATTAAACTAATTATAATATAGAAGTAAACAAATCCCTCATTAATAAAAGTATTTTGGGCCCTGTATATAGGGTCAATAATAACTAATATAAATAAAAGTTAATATTCTGATATATAATAAGGGAGATATAAGATCAATCATGATACTAATTAAAGGAATATTAAAACAAGGTTTCTACAAAGCACCTGATAGATTGAAACTAGGAAATGATTTTATCCCAATTTTTGATAGGGTATCATCCTATAAGGATCTAGACCCTTTGGTGAATTATTATTTTATCCTATTAGGCTTTTAGAATAATATCATGAGACTTAACCTTAAGGAAAGTGTTGTGGTTTACCCCAAGATAAGTATAAACCTTAAAAGGATAAAATCCCAACGAGATCCCTATCAAGCCTTATCCTAAGAGGGACCTCTTCAACCAGTGCTGAGGGGTTGAGTAACACCAGAGGCATTTGAAACTGGTAAAGTTTTCAATTTTAAATGGTTTCCTCATTTGGTTAAATTATTTATCACTAATATAATATAGCATTGGTTGTTTTTTTTAAAATATACACCTAAAAATGGGGAAATTAGGTTGTCTCAACAAATAATTTGGTCAGATAGCAGCTTAAGTTTATTGTATAGCCAATGAAAATTATTTGAGGTGGGTTGACCTTGGGATAAATATACCACACCAAGAATTTTTCTACCTAGTACAGGTTTTCAACTCAAAACCTGCACTTAGGGTGGAAGCAGTTTTACCCGCTTGGCTAGCCACCCTTTGTACAGCCAATGAAAGAGAATACAAATGTGGTTTAACAGGAAAATTATTGATCAGTGGCCAAATTAGTGTTGTTAGAATCAAGCCAGTCCAAATGTGAGGCTTTGAAATATTCTAAATGTTCAGAGTTTGAGAGTTATCTTTTGAAAATGGATGATTAAGATTTAGACAATTGAAAAATGGGCTGATCACACATATTGGTAAGATGAAACAAATGATAATGCTATAAGTTAGCATATAAAGATAAAATAAGAGATCAAAAATAATATAAGCTTGTCCAAAGTTAGAGATGCTCAATTCTTAAAGAGGTTGGTGTGCTCATTATAATTGCAAAGAGATGAGAAGCCAGTCAAAACTGTTGATTGGGTTAGATTTAAAGTTATAATTGCTACATCCTTAATTTGAGGAGCATTGAGGGATGGATTAAGTGGATTGGATATTAAATAATTAGATCTAAAGTGTGAATCAGGTAATTAGCTTTTATATAAAGATCTTTATTTAAACTCTTGAGTTTTTTATTGAGATAGGACCAGATATTATTGGAATAATTAAAGTTGGATAATCAATTGCATCATTTGGCCCTTAGATCAATTTTTAGAGAATAATTCTCACTCTGAAGGTTGGAGTTTAGTTTTTGGGATCCAACATCTCTTTTTAAATTTATTGCGGGGAAGGCCAACCATGAGATGGACACTTCCGAATATGACTCAGACGAGACAAAACTTAGTGCCAGGTGAGGCACCCCAGAGAAGCGATGCTATCTCTTGTTGCCAGCGGGAACGCCACTTATGGGAAGGGGGAGGGAGCGTGTGTAGGGGCCATAGCCACAATTGAGCACGTGTGGAGGAAGGGGTCTGATTTGATGAACCAGATTGGGTTTCAGGAAGAGACCAGCTGTTGGCGACATGGTGGGAGATATCCAAACATCCACGCTTGAAAGTGATCCACCAAATGAGACCGGAATCTGTGGACAGCTTCAGGGAGGGTGGGGATGGATCTGGCGATGGCATCCAAGACAATCGTGTGGATAGTCCACATGGCGATTGCAACCACCAGAGCACGAAGGGAGGGTGGGAGGGGGAGGCCATTGATGAAGCAAACATATCTCTTGACAGACTGAAGGGATGTGTTTGATCCTGGCCTAGCAGACGTTGGACTTCGCGCCATATTACTTTAGAGGTGGGGCACTTCTCCAGGCGGTGAAACAGCGTTCCATACTGGCCACACACGACACAGGATGAGTGTAAAGCATTAGAGCGCTCAGATGTACGATACACCCGCCTCAGGCAGCGCCACACATGGGAGCGGACTTGAGGCTGCAACAGAGGATGGTGTGCGTATTTCCAGATAGTCTTTTGGGTCTCAGTGGAATAAGGGATGTCCAACATGTCCAGGTAGTCCACCCTGGATAGGACTTGGGGTCGAATGGGGATCACGCCATCATGGATGGGTAGCCCCTGTACCTCTTGTGTGAACTGAGAAGAGGGGCGGCCTCTTTGGGTTGTATGTCCACTAATATGAATTCTCCACTCTGCGCTTCGCATGGAGAGTAGGATTCGTTTGTAGTGGGTTTTGGTCCCGTGAGGACCTGTGGCTGATGTGTGTGATGCGAGGTATTTCATCAGGGAGTGGGGGTTTGATGGATTGTTGAGGCCCAAGGCTCGGGAGAAGTTGGAGCAGGCCGCGCGGGACCAGTGTTGGGATGGGAGTGCAGGAGCAGTGACGGCCGCAATCCAGGTGCCTAGGACCTTGGCGGCATGGGCTTTGAAGTCAAGTAGGCCCATGCCACCATGATGATGAGGGCCAAACATGACCTCTAGCCGTACTGGTGGAGGGCGGCCTGACCAAAGCCAAACTTGTAGCAAAGCATACAGGGATTTGAAGAAGCTTGGGGAGAAGGGGATGGCGTGGGCTCCAAACCAGACTTTGGATAGGAGCATAGAGTTGGCAAGAACAACCCTGCCAGTGAGGGTAGTAGGGTGGGCTCTGAGAGAGGCTATTCGCTTCGTCACGTTGTCCAGTATATGGCACTCCATTACTGCTGACGCGTATCCTCCTGCCTCCAACCACACGCCCAGATGGCATACCGGTCCTATGGTAGGTCGCGGCACAAAGGGGAGCACCAGTGGAGCGGTGTGTTTTGAGTTAGTAAGGCGTGGACTCGGGCGAGCAGATGGGCTGGGTTGGGAACTACTTGCTGGGGCCCAGCAGTTCTGAAACCGACCAAGGAGGATGATTTCGGTTTTGGAGGCGTTCAGTGCCGCGTTGCTTACCCGAGAATATTCCTGGATGAGGGCTTTAAGCGCGTGTGCATCTTTGTTATTAGACACACCCACCACGCAATCATCTGCAAATGCCATCATCTTGACTGGGGTTTTGCCTGGCACATGGACCCCAGTGAGTTGGGCATTCACATTTCGCAGTAGTGGGTCAAGGCTGAAGTTGTATAAGAGTGGGCTCAGGGGGTCCCCTTGTCGCAGGCCCCTTTGAGGACGGACTACTTCCGTTAGGAAACCTGGGCCGCGCACAGCCATTGTTGCAGATTCCATGAGCAGCATCACCCAGTTAATGAAGCGGGGGGTAGGCGGAATTGTTGGATGCAGGCCCTAAGGTATTCCCAGTTTACTCTATCATAGGCCTTTTGTTGGTCCAAGAATACAAGTGCCCCAGAGGCTGTGGACTGACACACATTAGCCACAGAGTGCACGTTATCCCAAATTGACCTTCTGGGGATGAAACTTAATTGTTCTGGAGAGATGGTGGCAGATGCTACAGTCCCTAAATGGTTAGCCATGATTTTTGTTAAAATTTTGGTGTCTGTGTTTGTTAGAGAAATGGGGCGCCAGTTGGCTAAGTCTAGCCTATCCCTTTCTTGAAGAGTGTGACTGTAAAGGCCTCATGTCCTCCTGGTAGGAGGCGCGTTTCCAACAGGCTTTGGTTGAGTGAGGCTAACAGCAATGGGGATATATATTTAAAATATTTTTTGTAGAACTCATATGGAATGCCATCTGGGCCTGGGCATTTTCAGTTTGGCGTACCGCGAATGGTAGTCCATAATTCGTTTGGAGTAATTAAATTCATTATTTCCGGGTATCGGAAAATGGTGCGGATATGAGCTCTGTCGAGAAATTCCACCATTTTGGCTGGCTGAATTGGTTCAGCTCAGTATAACTCGGAGTAATATCTTTGCATTTTGATTACCACTTTGGCCAATGTGTCCACAATAGAATTATCTGACCTTCGCACCTGTGTGCAGGCCACGCTCTGGCGTGGTGCAAAAAATTTTTTGAAGAAGTATGCGGTGCACTTGTCACCTTTAGTGATGCGTGTAGCCCTGTATTGGACACAAACCCGATGTTTTTGTTGCCTTTTGAGCGCGTTGAGGTGGGCTGCTGCCTCCGCCCACTTCTGGCCCCATGCAGGGCTATATCCTGAGACTGGAATGTTGGACTCCAAGTGGGCCAATTCTGCCAGCGCATGTGATATAACCGCCGATGTGGCTCATGAGCATCTGGATGAGAGATGGCGATAGTGGCGGATGGTGTCTTCTTTGAAAGTTGCCCATGTGGAAATGGGGTCCACGCAAAATGGCGCAACAAATGATTTTGCCAAAGTTGCCTCTTCCACCCACATGGAAAATCCTGGCGACGCAAGCTCTGGGGGGCGGATTTTGCACCAATGTGGGGCCTTTGCAACTGTGACGGGTAAGTGGTATGTTATCGAGACCAGTCGGTGGTCGGAGAATTCCATTTTTGTTGTTTTGAAGTGGGAGATGTGGGGTTGGAATTTCACCGGTGCTAGAATAAGGTCAATGCGGGTCATGGACCTTAATTGGCCGTTGTGGACGTGGGGATGCGTCATGTTTCCGAGCAGTGGGGCATGTCACGGCAGTGCATCCATTAACCCAAGGGTGGCTTTTAGAACGCGTAGTTCTACGTGACCCTGTGGGGCGTGGGGTGAGGGCAGCCACCGGTCCATTGGTGAGGTTTGCCAACAGTTCATGTCGCCAATTAGGAAAGAATCGGGGGGTAGCGGGAGGGATTTGACTGACGAGAAAAATTCCTGACGCTCTTGTGCACCGTTTGGGGCATAAATGTTGACAATTGTGTGTGCAACATCGGCCCATGAGAAGGTGACAACGAGCACTCGGTCAATTAGGAATGTTTCTGAAGATATAAATTTGAAAAAATTGTTTTCCAAATTAGCACCCCACAGTGCTTTGACCAAAAGGATAGGGATGGTAGGAACATTGTTTTCCAAGCTTCCTTGGAACCTCGTGGACAGTGGGTTTCCTGGATGGCCAGGATATCCACAGGTAAATTATTTTGTAAAAAACTCAGTTTCCTATCCTGGGACGGGGAGGCCTTGAGTCCAGCGATATTCAGCGTCCCTAGAGTGAAGGTTTCCCCCATCGCACCTTAGGTGTGAGGGGGTGGGCCCCCTGGCCCACCAGCCTCTTCCAGGTCCCCACAGGCTTTCACAGCAGCGCGGGTATTAGCAGCAACGCTATTGGGGTTTTTGTTAATTTTTGTGGAAAGAGTCGCGTTGGCTTTGGCCTTCACTTTTTGTTTTCCTGACGTCGGACGAATTTTTTGTGGTGCAGATAAGTTTGGTGCACCGTCAAGTGGGGCAAAAAAAATTTTTCAGTTGGGATAGGTCCCAAGTCAGTTTTGACCGGGGCTTGGGTGCAGCGATTGGGTGAGATCGAATCTCCCATCAGATCCTCAGATTGAGTGGCCCGTTCAGCTTGGGCCTCCCAATCTGATTGGGTGATGGATTCCCAAGTTGCTTCCACCGCGAAGGTCTCCATGTCCTCCTGGCGTTGTGAGTGTGGGATGGTGGTGGTGACCTTGGCCGCTTCCTTAGCCGCGGTCCTATGGGCCTGCTTGGCCTTCTTCCATTCCTGCGGGGAGATGGGCTTTACCAATAGGTAGCAGCCTTATGCTCCCCATGGGAAAGCCTCTTTGGTGCTTGCAGTTGGTTCATAGTGCGCCTCTCCACTGGCCATGGCCGCCGAGGGGTGCTCTTGGAATGTAACGCCCTCTTTGATGGGGCATGTGTGTACCTTATGGCCGAACGCGTCACAGTGGGTGCAAATGGGGGGCGCGCTGTCCACGGTTACCCAGAATGGGTGGGTGGTGTGCCCTGTGATGTCAATAAAGGTGGAGTGCGGGATCTGGGTTAGGTCCTTTGCAATCTCCTCAGTTGGGGTCAGAACTGCGATGGCTTTGCTGATACACAGGTGTGGCATCAGCGTGAAACGTTGCATTTTGAAAGATTGTATTTCACTGTATATGGCGAGACCATCTTTCAGGTGTTGCTCCAAAATATCACGTTTTACCGTAGTAGGCAAAAAGTCAAACATGAGGAAAATTTGGTTTGATTTTGTCCATCTGGTACATTTAGTTTCGATGACCTGTTGCCCTTCGGGGAGGTCAACCACTACGCGCACCGCTGCAGCCTCGTCTGCTGCTATTTTGCTTTCAAATCCTAGGTCCAGCCAACCACACGACATGGAGTGAGGTGCAACGTACACCGCGGTCAGGAAAATTTTGTGTACATCTTCACAAAATTTTTCCCATAGGGCCATTTTTTGGATGTCCAGATACACACGGACTCCGAATTCCACCAACAAAAGTGGCTGGGAATGTGGCGTGTTGATGTACTGGTTGCATCGTGCTTGCCACGCGAGTATCTCCAGGGAAATTGTGACCACCGGTTTTTTTAGATTTTTTTCAATTCCGCCAGATTCTCTGGGGCGTTTTCAAATGTTAGAGGCCGCGGGACTTCCGCCTGCTCCTCTTGCCTTGCTTGCCCAACTGCTCCCAGACATGGGCGCAGACTAATCCCCTCTATGAGATTATCAAACTAGATTTAGTCTTGAATTGAATGGGTTGCAAAAGTGTTTGCAACGAGAAAGAAAAGTGGGATCCAACATCTCTCCATGTGGAGTTTCTCCATAAATTAGGTTTAGCTGAGTAAACACAAATTCAGCTAATTGTGGAGAGTTTATCAAATTGGAAAAATTAGGCAGAATTAGAATTATCATCGTTCATAATGGTTATATCAGATGGTTTAGATTCAAATCAAATGTATGGCCAGATCTATGGGTTATACTAATTTTAGGGCCTAAATTGGGTGATTTTGACTCTCCAACCACAAGAAGGTTATTTAAATTGTTAGTATAACATGAATAATTATTATATTGTTGGTGATTAAAGGATTTGTAAATATAGTATTTGACTTTTGTTCTTTTGTACAGATTATTAGTCTCTGTTGAATTTTGGGTTTGGGGATTCTCACTTGGTGCTTAATTCCCCCAAAATCCAAAAATGGGGTAAATACCACAAGAAATAATAAAATATGTAAACTTAAAATTTAATAAGATATGGGTTTTTAATTTATTAGCACTCCACAGGAGTAAAGGATAGTTGATCCCTTTTCAATATCTGATGATCAGTATTTAAACTTTTTTGAAGGTTGGGGGGATTTGAGGATAGTTTCAGAATAGCTTTATTGCATTTGAAATTAGGAAATATTAGAAACGCTCCTATCAGATCTTAGGATATTTGTGTTACTGATGGTTGGGATGAGGATTTGGGGCAGAATGCATCCATGCAGTAATGTTTTGATATATTTCAGCCAATCACCACTGGCTAAAATACTTTCACCTGAGGGGACCTTTGCCACGCCTATAAAAGGGGGCGGTTCCCACATAGGTGCTTGGAGGGACCTGGTTGGGGCTGGGGGCGTGCCTTCCAATGGTTGACCCATGGTCCATTGTGAGGTTGGAGTAATCTGGCTACTCAATTTTACATTGAATGCCCATGCAGTTTTCAAAAAATGGTGTTACCCAATTAATGGTTTACCATCATGAATTGGCCGGGGTCTTTTGGCTGATACCCTCTTAGCATCGTTTTTATTATAATTAAAATTGCTCTTAATGACATCAAAAAATCGCAAATGGCCAAAATTTTCCCTTTTTGGCTGAATTTGACCTAACAAATTCTTATTTTTCAACTGTGAGGGCAAATGTCTGAAAGTCTCATCCAAAGCTAGATTTTCAAGTAAAGTTGATTTATTCATCATGGGGGTTAATTCCTCCTCGTTAATTTCATTTTTGGACAGATTATTGTTTTCATCCAATGTTAGGATTTCACTTTGAGGTTGATTCATCCATCTTAGGGTTCATTTCCTCATTATTGATTTTATTGTTGATAGATTATTAGTTTCATCTAGTACTTGATCCTTAGTTGAGGGGGATATACATCTTAACTGGTTTACTTAAATTTTCTGAATCTTGACAAGCTTGATTGCCAGAATTAGCAAGAACATTGTTGATTTGTGTTTTTTAAATGATACTTAATTTTTTAGCATTAGGTGGTCCCAACCCAAAGGGGGATACACTAATATAATGATACTTAATTTCTCTTTACAATTATAAGCATACTCAGTGATCTCTCTTAATATATTAATTCTTCTTGAGTATTGCCTATCATCAGTCTTCTCATAAGGAATTTTTAAAAGTTAAATAATAGCTGCATAAATAAGCTCCTCTATATGGTTCTCAGTAGACTGCTAAGCAATTGCCCAGTTGATGGGAATTAAATTAAGTGGCGTTAGGTTTTCCAAGTCTTGTGTGAGCTTGGCAAGTTGTTTGTAAGCTGATTTGGCACATCTTGGAATCTCAGATATAATTTAATTTAGTTGACTAGGGCTGAAGTTTCGTCACCATGGTGCAACTCAGAAGTGACCTGGCAAGGAGCACCAGTGTTGGTATTTGACCCATTTTCAGAAGGTAGGCCTTCAGAGTTTGCTTTGTAGGCCAACATATAGAATGAATTCATTACATCTTTATAAGATAGAAGTTAAAAATCCTTTTGTAAAAAGTTATAGGTTTGTTTACTATCAGCAAATAACCCCTATAAACTTATTACTTATATATAGGTTCAGTTTTTGTGCAATTTGTCTGCGTTGTATTGTTGTTAATATAATTGGTTGATAATAGTATGACGGCTATTATCTGTAGTTGAATTGAATTCTTAGATCTTGGCCCAACGCTCAGCCAGTATTTCCGCTCAAAATACTTTAGTGTCTCAAAAATAGGGATTTGTTCCCTTGTACTGTCTAACAAATCTTCTATGAGATTCCCTGGTGATAGTTTCTTCAGTTTGACACACAGTCAGCAGCAATCCCCAATTTGTACTTCTTCTTCTCTGGATCCCCGCTCAGATCCTTACTTTTTTCTTAAAGAGTTTCCCAATTATCACACACAGCAATAATATCCCTGAGAAAGAATAGAACAAATAGATGCTGGAGTTTACTACAATGGTATATCTACTATATACTGTAAAACTTATTTAAAATTAGAACTAGTTTTTATTGTGAGTGAATTCTAGGGGAATTTATAGTGGGGGATTTAGCACTCAACCCTCAGTTGACAACTCTTTGATGAAATGGCAGCTGTTGCCATTGAATCACCCATCCTCGTCTCAGCAACGATGGTCTTCCCCATCCTGGCTAGGATTCTGTCATTGGACATCCTTGAGACCTAAAATAGAAAGAGTCAGAAAACGTGTCCCTGACGTTTTCCATTCAATCTAGGAGAACCAACTATATTTGGCAAGCGACCTGCTTAGGTAATGGGATATGTTACCCATTAAGGCAGGTCACAAACCAACTGATTGATTTGCTAGTTGCAGGAGACATTACTCGCCTTGCAACCTAATACTTACATTCCCAATCAGTTGGTGATGAAACCTGACCAGTCCCAATAAATACACCTGATAGTTAATCACTATCAGATGCCCCTATTTTGTTGGCAACTCTGCCCAAGGAGATCATAAGCATTCATCTGGATTGATCCCCCAATGAATCCAACCAGGCGAATATCCTAAAATTCCCCAAACATAATTACCCTAAAATCAGGGTCAACCAGTTTCCACTTTTCCTTTCATTAGGGAATTATCCCCTAGCGATACCTGGTAATCTAGCCAGCTGGGAATATGGGCAAAAATCCCAACACATCCCCCCTATTGCCTAGCTTTCCAGCGAGAAAAGGACCAGGGCATGAGAACACCTTTTTGGACACTCAGTAAATACTTCATTTGCTCAAGCGTAGCATGATCACCAATACTCAACGCTGCTCAGGATAACCTTTGGGATGCGACTCACTTCCTCTTCCTCCTCACTACCACCTAGACAGACCGTAGTCCCCACGATCTTCTGTTGTGCTAGGCTGATCAATTTACTCATGACAATATTATCCCGGGATCTAGTTTTCCCACCATCAGGACATATGACCCACTGTCATATTCAGGATTCTTGGTCTGGTGTCCTCAATTTCCTGATTTTCTCATCATCCTAGACAGGAGACTCTTTCCATCGATGTTTGTTTTGCAGCCCAATAAATAATGCTTTTTTATGTTCGCCCTTGTTATCTTTCTATCATAAGCTCTTGGCTCATATCATTCTTAATTCTTCTCTGGAGAGCTTATCCCATTAATTTTGAAATTAATTTCTCCAAAATTGGAGCTTAATTTATTGTAGAGTGCATAATATTGACTTCCATATAAGTCTGACATCCCTCTCATCCAGCTCATATGTCAAATTCCAAGTTGCTGTATTAACAGCTGCTCAACAGTTTGTCTGATCAAGGTCTTTGGCTCTTCCAGCAGATGAGTCAGGCTGCACGACGGAACCTCTTCTATGGTCCTTCCAGGACTCATACACTAGCCTGGCACCAGAGGCTAGTCCTTCCATGAAACTACCTTATAGGTAACCAACCCTTCAGAAACCAAGCTAGGGATCATGTCGAACAACTTGCAGCCAATCCTTCCTTTTGTCATCAATTCCATAGTTAGATTTTAAAACTCCCCTGTATTTGACTCCTTTCACAGATGCACCAAACATTCTCATGGATGCTCCTGGAATAATGCCCTTTGCTCTTGATCTCTCCTTTCTTGCTGGGTCAGACTTGCTTCCTGGGTTCCTTTTCTGACTCAGAGAGTATTACAAGCCAACTGGCTTGGCTACTGAGATCACCATTGGCAACAGTATTCATTTTGAACTCACCTATGCAGAATTGAGGGCCCAAGTCACTAAGGCTTTATCCCTAGTGCTGAATCCCTACAATCTTGAGAATGTCCTAGATTTAAA
>JAKSZP010018061.1:0-16608 GCA_022478985.1 Massospora cicadina
TGGCTATTCAGACTTTGATTGCAGTATGTCACTGGGTGCTCCTCCCCTTTGTCATCTTTTTGGGACAGAACAGCCCCCACAGTGAAAAGGGGTGCATCCATTTGTACAATATATTTCTTTTTGAAATTTGGGTAGCATAGCACTAGCACATTGATCAACTCCGCTTGAAGAGTATAAAAGGAGTGTTGACAGCATCCCATCCATTCAAACGTGGCATCTTTTTTTAATAACTCAAACAACGGACCTCCAATACAGCTGAAGTTGGGGATGAAGCGTTGATAGTAACTGACCAGCCCCAAAAATACCTGTACATCACGTTTGCTGCTTGGCTTATTCATTTTTTGAATAGCCACTACTTTGGCTGATTGGGGCCTCAGCCCAGTCGCATCCACCACAAGCCTAAGGTACTCCAGTTGGTCCTTAAAATGGACTTTATGGGGCTTATTTTTGATGTTGGCCTCAGTGAGTTGGCGAAAGACCTCCTCCAAATGGGTAAGATGCTCAGAGAATGTACATGAAAAGACATTTATATTGTCAAGGTACACAAGTACACATGACAGCTTCAGGTTGCCAAAAATTGTGTCCATGGACCGCTGAAACATAGCCAGGGCGTTACATAGCCCTTGAGGCATACAGGTTGGTTGGAAAAGCCCCTTGGACGTAATAATGGCACATTTCTCCTGTTCCACCGCAGGCAACTCAATTTGCTAATAACTGGATATTAAATCCATCACTGAAAAGTAACGAGCTCCTCTCAACCAATCCAGGGCATTGTCAATTTGCAGCAAGGGATATGAGTCCTTTTTGGTAATGCTGTTGAGCTTTTGGTAATCTATTACTACCCGGTTGGTGTCATCCTTCTTTTTTGAAAATCAGAACAGGTGAAGCCCACAGACTCTTTGATGGTTCGAGCATCTCATGTTCAAGCAACTTATTAACTTCCTCAGTTAATACCTCTTCAGCTTCCCTTGACTGGAAAATCAGCTGAGATCTGATGGGGGATAATCCCCAGTGTCCACTCAATGGTTCACTCCTTGTGCGCACCCTAATCATGGTCATCTACAGCAAAGATCTCTTTATATTTTTAGAATAAAGCTATTGCCTGCTCTTTTTGTTACTCTAATAACCCCAATAAATTTCATATGGTACCACCATCATTACACTGAGTTGTGGTCAGAGGGTAACCCAAATTCATCCAGTGAGCCAAAATCGTGAACCTGGATGACCTCCTACACTGGGATCAGATGTAAAAATGCCACTATTTGGTGTCAGCAGATGTGTATCAGTTTGTGCTGCAGATTCGCTACCAACAACCTAATTTCTTCATTACCATGAGAATAATTCCTGGAGCCACGAGGGACTCAAAATTCAACTGCTGATTTGAGCCAAGGATCTTTTCATAAAGACCAGCTGGAACTTCCACCTCTAACTCAGTGTTTACTATTGTGACAGTTGAAGTCTATCCTCAGCATCACATTGCCCTGATCTTTGGTAAGACAGGGCAGGCTGTGTCTGTATGTATGGAGGAGGAGGGGGCGTTGGTTCTGGCAAGGATGCCTAAGGGGCTGGAGCTTGGAGTAGGCCAAGGAGCAAGATGGGCGTCCAAGTTGGAACAAAACGGAAAACGAGTAAAATTGGTAGTTTCGAGATTCGATTTGGATTCAAATCAAGAATGGAATGAAATGAGTGCTTGGGAGTTTCGCAGTTCAATTGGGATTCGAAACAGAACTGGCGCGGAACCATTGAGGATCGGAACTGGCACAGAATCATTGAGTAAAGATTCCGCGATCCTTCTGTAAAGTTTACACCAAACTTCATTCAAGTTGGCACCATAAGCTTATATTATATTTTATTTTATTTTAGCTTTTAGCATGTGTATATAGGGAAGGAACTGGGAGCTGGAGGCTCCTCAGTTCTGTTTTCTATCAACTTGGCTAAATATTAAATAAAAGAACATAAAATTCATATATTTATAATTTGTGTTTATTTTTAAGATATTGCCTAACTGCAGCCATGTTTGGCTTAAATCAACAAGAATTGGACTTTGAGAGTGAGCTTGGGAGGGCTATTGCCTCCCTTTATACCTTGTCTTGGAGTCAAGGCATGTTGCTGGGGTTAAGTATACTTGCAACTGTCTTCCAGGGGGTGCTTGTCCGATCTTGTAGCGCGCGCACCAGGAGAGTAGTATCAGGAATCATGTCAGCCCTATGGTCTTTGAAATGGATCCTGTTGCCTAACTCATTTGTGGCTCATTGGAAGGAGCCAGTGCGTTACATTAACCAGAACTCAATACTTTCCTGTCTTTGTGGTGGCAAGCAAAAGAGGTGCCAGAAGAAGTTGTGTTTCCAATGTGGTATAACCATACTGCAACACTCTTGATGGTGATATTCTCCACCACCTTTTTGCTTCATGAATTATACCGGGTTTTAGAGTGTGTGTCCCGGGATGGTGGGAAAGTGGTAGGGCCTGGGAAGGACAAAGGAAGAATTCCCACGCTTTTAAAATTGGAAGACTTGGTTTTGATCCACCAGGCGTTTAGCCGGGTTCAGTTTCAGGGACGTTTGACAAAGGCAGCGGGTGGAGAGGATTCGTTTGCCTTGCAGTTAAGTCAGGTTCTGTTGGCACTTCCAGTAAAGCAGTCAAACTGGGTGCGAGAACTTTTAGAAGAGCAGTCAGGGTTACCCATATTGGTGGAGGAATGTCTGGATTGGATTGACTGTGCAGCATGTCCAGATGAGGCGCAGGATTCGGCCTGGGCGGCGTTACTGCAGTGTGGTCAAGGGAAGAAGTCAGTGGAGGAGTATGGCCAGATGTTCCGCGCATTGGCAAGAGCAGCAAAGGTACCTGAGTCTCAGCTTCCGCGCATGTTTCACCAAAACTTGCAAGCTGATTTATTATTGGCAATGGCGGCGGTGAAACCTGAACAGACGTTGGAGGAAGGTGTGGGTTTAGCCTTGCAGGTAGAGCGACAGTTGAGTTTGGTACGGGCCCATCAGGAATTTGTGCAACCCCCAGGGGGATTCCGAGGACAGAGTGGTGGAAGAAGGGCAGGTTCAGAGCCCATACATGGTTCTAAGGGGTTTAGCTATGTGGAGGAAGGAAAGAAGAGTCAAGGAAATCCTGAGGGTATGGTTGAGGTGCGGGAGACAGGGCTTCCCATCGAGATTACCGCTCAGGATCCTGAGGCTCAGAATAAGAAGGCTCCTTATAATTTTCGCAGAAAGCCAGTGAATCTGGTGCCTCAAAATAAACCGCTTACTTCATCTTATCCTTATCTGATTTTGCCTGTCAATGTGCTTGTGGGGGATGAAGGAAGGGATTGCGGTGAAGTTATAGCTTTGATTGACATTGGAGCTGGGGAAAATTATGTCGAGGAGAAGTGGGCAAGAAGCCATGGATTGTCATTACAGAAGGATGGATGGGTGACGTTGGCAGACGCCTCCAAAAAAACGGCGGTATGGCGAGTGCAGGCCAAGGTCCTGTTGAGGCAAGGCCCGGAGGTATTCAGGGAGGAGTTTCACGCCGTAGCTCACCTGCCACATTCGGTGGTGCTGGGGATGAGATGGTGTCATCATTTCTGACCACAGTTTGATATGAAGAGAGAGAGGGTTCTACTGTCGCCTAGAGGTAAGGGGACGTGTGAATGGACGTTCCAGTCCCAAGGTTCGTTGGTGAAGCACATGGGTGGAATCACCTCAAGTGTGTCAGTGGAAGGATTGCCAAGGGAGTATCAGGATTTTGCGGAGGTGTTTGAGCCTAAAGGTGATGCGCCTTTTTCGCCTACAGGGGATTTTGCATTTGGATTCTGGTTCAAGGAAGGCTCCGAGTTACCAAAGGGCTGTCCAGTCTATCCGTTGAATCCACGGGCCTGAGAGGAATTGGAGGATTATGTCCATAAGATGCTGGATATGGGTTTGATTGTGCCTTCCAAGTCGCCGGTGATTTCGCCAGTCCTGTTGGAGTCCAAGTCAGGGGGGGAGTTATGTCCTTGTGTTGATTTCCGACGCCTTAATGAGGTGACAGAACCTGACCCCTATCCAATGCCACTCATGAAGAACATTCTGCCCATGATCTCCGGGTGTGGGGTGTTCACCAAATTGGATTTGGTGGATGCTTTCAATTAAATTCCTGTTCGCCCTGAGCACCAGCGGTATACGGCATTCAAATGTCATCTGGGAAACTTTGAGTACAGGGTTATGCCATTTTGGCTACGCAATGCCCCTGCAGTTTTCCAGCGCATGATTGATCATGTATTGGGGGACTTAGTGGGTAGGTGTTGTGTTGCTTATATGGATGACATCCTGGTGTTTTCCAGATCGGCACAGGACCATGTGAGGGATGTGAGAAGTGTGTTGGAGGTGGTTAGGAACGCGGGCTTGAAGTTGAAGCCATCCAAGTGCGAGTTCAATAAGGAATCGGTGTCCTTCCTAGGGAACGTGGTCCTCCAAGAAGGGATAGCGATCTGTCCTGATAAGTTGCAGGCGGTGCGGGAATGGAAGGCTCCTGGGAATAGGACTGAAGTGCGAAGCTTTTTGGGGGTGGTAAATTTTGTGCGGAGGTTTTCTAGGGATCTGGCCCAATGGGCTGTGCCGTTGACAAGACTGATGGGAAACGTGCCATTCGTTTGGGGGAGGCTGAGGAGAGGGAATTTCAGCAAGTGAAGATGAGTCTGCTGACAGCCCCAGTTCTGGCACACCCTGACCCAAACAAACCATTCGTGGTAGAGACTGACGCGTCAAATTTTGCACTTGGAGCCATGTTGTTGCAGGAGGGTAAAGATGGGGTTGAACATCCTGTCTGTTACTTCAGTCGGAAGATGGCACCAGCTGAAACCAACTATCCAGATTACGATAAGGAACATTTGGCAATAGTTACAGCTTTAGGGGTATGGAAACACCACCTATTGTATGCCAGGCACCCGGTTGTCATCTGAATGGACCATCGAGCCTTAGAATACTATAAGTCCCCATGCCTGATGAACCAGAGGCAGGCCCGGTGGCACTTAGAGTTGGTTCAATATGACCTGCAGATTGAATACAAGCCAGGAAAACAAAATATCTTGCCAGATTTATTGAGCTGTGATTCTGGACTGGTGTTTTCCGATGAGGAGTTGAGGAAGTTCAATACAGCCACGATGTTGCCACAGAACCTGTTTGCAACAATCCAGGGCTGGAGAGAAGGAATGGCAGGAAGAATCCGGACTGCACAGCAAAGATGTGAGATGGGCCAACGGATAAGAGAAGAGACAGGAGAAGGTGAGGCAAGCAGGGGGCATGCGGGATTTTCAGTTCTGGGTGGTATCATACGCCATGAGGGAAGGATTTGAGTCCCTGTGAAGAGTCTGCAACAAGAGGTAATGGCAGCTAATCACGACCATCCTCTGGCAGGTCATCCCGGTCAAGAGAAGACGTTAGATCTTGTTCGCCGTCACTATTTGTGGAGAGGTGTGGGTGCGGCGGTGCGGAAGTATGTTTCACGTTGTGTGGTTTGCGCCAGGGCAAAGGCCCAACAGGTGGCACCGGGGGGAAATTGAAGCCACTTCAAATTCCTTCTAGGCCATGGTCCTCAGTGAGTGTGGACTTCATCACAGGACTGCCCAAGTCACAGGGGATGGATGCCTTGATGGTGGTGGTGGATCGCCAGACTAAATATGCAGAGTTTTCCCTTGTTGGTCAGCCAATTCTGCAAAGGTGGCAGGACAGATTTTTGTAAATGAGGTTTTCTCCAGACATGGGGTGCCTGAAGAGAATGTGTCAGATCGTGGTCCGCAATTTACATCTAAATTTTGGCTCCACATGTTGGGGAATCTAAAGATCAAGGCTTGCCATTCGTCAGCATACCATCCTCAGTCAGACGGCCAAACTGAGAGAGTAAATCAGATATTGGAGCAATATTTGAGGTGCTATGTCTCAGGGCGGCAGGATGACTGGGTATATTGGGTGAAGCTGGCTCAATTTTCTTTATAACAATCATAAGCATTCATCCACGGGTATGACCCCATTTTTTGCAAATCACGGCCAACACCCAGAGGGTATGGGGCCCAGGGAGCAAGGTCAGAATCCAGCAGCAGATGAGCTGTCGCGAGATACTGGGACACCCTGGAGCTCCTGAAGAAGAATTTGGTGGTGGCGGTCGTGGCTCAGAAAAGGAAGGCGGACTGGCATAGATCTGAAGGTAGAGCTTTCAAGAGAGGTGATTGGGTCTTGGTGAATGCTCGGAACTATGCCTTGCCTGTAAGGAGCCAGAAATTGGGGCCAGTGGCGTTGGGCCCATATTAGGTAGTGAGGGCGGTGAATGAGGTGGTATTTGAGCTGAAGCTCCCAGAAGGGTCAAGAGCCCATCCGGTGTTGCATGTATCGCAGCTCAAGCCATTCTTTGGCCAGCCACCTAGAAGGGCTTCTCCTTTATTTCCAGCTGGAGGAGGAGCCAAAGAGTATGAAGTTGAGGAGATTCTTGACACCAAAGTGGTGCGAGGACGTCGTTCATTCTTGGTACGTTGGGTGGGCCATCCTATTGAGGAGTCCACATGGCAGTCAGCTAGGGATTGTGCCTGATGTCCTGAGAAAATTCAAGAGTTCTTCCTGTCTAGGGGGGTGATGTGATGGTTGAGGTCTATCCTCAGCATCACATTGCCCTGATCTTTGGTAAGACAGGGCAGGCTGTGTCTGTATGTATGGAGGAGGAGGGGGCGTTGGTTCTGGCAAGGACGCCTAAGGGGCCGGAGCTTGGAGTAGGCCAAGGAGCAAGATGGGCGTCCAAGTTGGAACAAAATGGAAAACGAGTAAAATTGGTAGTTTTGAGATTCGATTTGGATTCAAATCAAGAATGGAATAAAACGGGTGCTTGGGAGTTTCACAGTTCAATTGGGATTCGAAACAGAACTGGCGCGGAACCATTGAGGATTGGAACTGGCACAGAATCATTGAGTAAAGATTCCGCGATCCTTCTGTAAAGTTTACACCAAACTTCATTCAAGTTGGCACCATAAGCTTATATTATATTTTATTTTATTTTAGCTTTTAGCATGTGTATATAGGGAAGGAACTGGGAGCTGGAGGCTCCTCAGTTCTGTTTTCTATCAACTTGGCTAAATATTAAATAAAAGAACATAGAATTTATATATTTATAATTTGTGTTTATTTTTAAGATATTGCCTAACTGCAGCCATGTTTGGCTTAAATCAACAAGAATTGGACTTTGAGAGTGAGCTTTGGAGGGCTATTGCCTCCCTTTATACCTTGTCTTGGAGTCAAGGCATGTTGCTGGGGTTAAGTATACTTGCAACTGTCTTCCAGGGGGTGCTTGTCCGATCTTGTAGCGCGCGCACCAGGAGAGTAATATCAGGAATCATGTCAGCCCTATGGTCTTTGACATGGATCCTGTTGCCTAACTCATTTGTGGCTCATTGGAAGGAGCCAGTGCGTTACAACTATTACTTGATGTCCAGAGGGAATGGATATAGCTCCAGAAGCTCTGAGCGGCATCCCTTGATATTCATATATCTGCTGGGGAAGGGCCAAGTCTTCCTCTTCAATCAATGGTAATGAGCTGGAACCACCCCATCACAGTAGGCAAGGTTGATATTTCCCATGTGCACCAAATTCTTTGGCACTCCGCTGTAGTAAAGTAAATTGGGATCCGCTGTCCCAAAATTTCGAAGGTCTCCACTGTCATATCAACAACAGCCACATAGTGTCCTATGAAAGCATTTCCAGTTAACTGATCATAGGTATTGTTTGGTATCACTATTGCCGGAGCTACAATGTTAATGGACCAAACTGCAATGGAAGTGCACTGTACGCTCCTTCAGAGACTGTGTTTTCCACTCAAGCAGTTTCATACACCCTACGGTGGTCCACATCAGGTTTTAATATCAGCTTCACTACCAATTTTGTGGAAACTAGGTTAACTGGAGCACCCATATCTATGATAGCACAAACCTGGGTTTTAGCTACAACAATGCCACAATAGGTACATTCAGTATAAGAGGATTATTGACTGTTTACTACATGAAAATTTAAGTGATTGTGCTTCTCCAAAAATCTGGTAATCCCCTCACTGACTTTAAGGTACTCTTTAACAATAGCATTTATTGGAAGGGCAACGTTCACTCCTATTAAGGAAGGGCCATCAGCGGCAGAATCTAGCTTGTCTGAAGAAACTTGGTCAAACATCTGGTAGGCGTACAGCTTTGGTTGCTCCCTAAGTCCTTCTTCTGCTGCAGACTGAGCTTGTGCCCATGTCAGTATATTTACTTTTCCACCCAGCTGCTGATATAAGAATATATCATCATACAGTTGGGCTCCCGCTGCATTACTTCAGTCAATTCAAGTGGGACATTTAAATTTGGGCTAGCGGAGGTAGATAGTCCCATCTCTACTCCGCTCTGACTTTTCCCTGGTCGCATTGATCCTATTGTATATAATGGACCCATCAATTGGAACAACTGCATGCCAGGTGCCCAGAGTGACCACATTCAAAACAATTTACCCCATAGGGCCTGAGTCCTTGAATATTGTAAGTTGGTACATGTGAAAAGCTGTACAGAAGGTGCTTAATGTAAACATGACTAGGGCGATAAAATTAATATTAATAATCAGCATAATTAGGCCCAGGGCAGAAGTTAGACCGGTGATGATAAGCAGGTATTAGCGGACGTTCAACTGCTGAGGGTAACTTGGTGGACTCTGAACTGGACAGGCAAATTTCCCTGAGTAAGATGGTATGGTGATGTTAGCGAAAAGATTCCACTCTATATTGGGTAAAGGAAAGATGGCAGATATATGACACAAAAACTGAACAATTTTAAGCAGGGGTGCGTCTTTATCCAACATTGGGATCATGACGTTGTACAGTTCACGGTATGGCTTCATGGCAGAGGTCATCACAATATACACATCAAATTTAGATAATGTACCTGCTTCAATCAACACATGGGCTTCCATTGTGAATCAATCAGCAAATGTGGTGAGAATCTCAGTATGCTGAAATTTGATGGGCAAAAATTCAGCCTTCCGTTGTGCCATCTTTGCAGTACCCCTAAACAGCCACAACACAGTATCCTTCAATTCTCAGTATGAAATGGAACTGTTTGGAAGATAACAGGTGACCTGGTCGGCACTTCTGACATCTAAGGTACATATTAACAGCTTTGCTTTCTGCCAGTCAGAGGCCCTTCTGTTGCAAAATTGAATCACTTGAAGAACCCATGAATATTCCCATCATGATTGAATGAAGGCAACTTATCACTAAAGACTTCCTAGATAGCTTATATTTCCATCTGAGCACAGCTTTAAAGCAAGTTTGAGTTCTACATATTTGAATGATATAGTATGCCATGAAGATCCCCAGTCCATGCAAACCTAATGCGCCATGGCCAGCGACTGGATATTTGATTTTTGATCAATGAGCACCCTTTAGTGAGCACCACTGTTATAAACTGGCGGTATTCTAGAGATATGCTAAAGGGTTTTTGCACGGTTCAACCCACTGAGCAATAGGATAAAAATATAATGATAGTCATCCTTGAAACAACAGATTAAACCTCTTAATAAATATGGAGCACCCACCCCCACAACACTCTTCTTTTTAATATATTAAAATACAGCGGATCTGCGCTGTTCTGCTCACTTCTAAAGTATTAAAAACCTCCTTCCTCAATAATCTCATCTCACCTATATCTCAGTGACTTCAGATGATACCACTTCCTTAACTTAGTAATTCAATTTGCTGTATCTCATTGGTTCCAGCAATTCTTCCTTCAAGAATTTCACAATTGCCTAATTTAAGGTTATTTCCCAATAACACAATATCACCTCATCTTGAGGCACTCAAATAATAATAACTCATATCAAACTCAGCAGATTCTATCCCTCTGCCATAATGACTTAGGGCTTACATCCAATCATATCAGAATTGCAACAGATGGGATCTTAGGCATTTGTGCAGAATGACCCCTGAGCAGATCTAAACTCAGAAAATTACCTAAAATCCACTGGCATTATTAAACCAACATCAAAATCATCCAATATCAAAATTATCCGCTAGCAGGACTTATCCCCTAGCAGACCAGCAGATTCTTTAACCTAGTAAGCCGGAAATGTGGGCAAAATCCCAAAAACTGTCCATAATTAGTATAGACTACTATGAATTCACATTTAAAAATTAAACTGTTACCTAATTATTTGTAATATCTGCCCTAAATAAAATATAGATCTAATTTATTAATCAGCATCTATTATAGATTTTATTTAACCAAGGTAAGCCGACCAGGGGATGTACATTACTGAATATACGTAAAACTAAGGAAATAACTGACATATATAAAATTGGGCACCCCAGGGTACTCAAGTTACCCCTGTTGCCAGCGGGACTGCCAGTTATGGAGGGGTTGGTGTGCTACTCTGAGGGGGTTTCCCCTGCTATGGAGCAGGTGTGAAGGAAAAGGTCTGTGTGGAGGAACTAGAGTGGGAACCATGATTCTATGAACGCTTTTTGCCTTGGTCTCATATATCTATAGAGCCAGGATTGGAAGTGCTCCAGTAAGTGGACATGATATCTGTTAATAACCCCATGAATGTTTGGGACCATGCCCTTGAACGCATCTAATGCAATTGTGTGGATTGTCCACATTGCAATAGTTATTATTAGGGAACGGAGGGTAGATGGGATTGGTGACTCAATCTGGAGCATGAAGATGCTCTTTGAAATCGAGAATTCCTGTTAGTTTTGGATCTTAAGCAGGCGTGCAACTTTCTGCCATATATCTTTAATTGGGGGGCATGTTTCTAGGCGGAGATGTAGGGATCCCTCCCCTCCACATACTGCACATGTTTCGTGGAGGGAGTTGGAGCGGTCCGCCATCCTATAGGTCCTTCTCAGACAGCGCCAGGCGTTTGCTCTTATCCTTAGCTGTAGGAGTGGGTGGTGAGTCATTTCCACACTGCCTTCTGTGTGGTTAAATCATAGGGAATATCCAACATATTTAGGTATTCTATCCTAGCTATGTTTGGGGTTGTTGCGAGCATATCTCTCTGGGGATGGTTTTCTGGGTTTCTTAATTTGAATTGGGGGCTGGGTTGTCCCCTTCCCTGTATAGTACCCGTATTCTCTATGGTCCATCCCATACAGCAGATAGTTTGGAGGATATTTTGAAATGAGGGGAGGTTTCATGCGGACCCGTTGCAGTAGGGTGCTTGGCAAGGTATGAAAGTAGTCTGGGTGGACTATGTGGGTTGGTTAATTTGAGCGCCTGTGAAAAGTTAGTCCTTGCTGCTCTGGACCAATGTTGTTGTGGGAGGTCTGGAGCAAGGACTTCCTTTATCCAGGTGCCTAAGATATGATTGGCGTGTCTCTCAAAATCCATTATTCCCATGCCTCCGCTTGAGCGTGGCCAAATAGTATCCATCCATATAGGAGGGTGAGAGCTGGGCCACAGCCAGCTCTGGATAAGCGCATGGATTGAAGTTATAAAGGTAGGTGAGAAGGCAATCGCGTGGGCCTAGTACCACAGTATTGGGAGGATGAGCGAGTTAGCAACTGTAACTCATCCTGTTAATCCTGGGGTTCTTCCCTTGAGGGAGGCGACGCGTTTGGATACCCGTTGTAACAGGTTACTTTCCATTGTCTCATTAGCAAATCCCCCTGATTCTAGCCAAATTACAAGGTGTCAGACAGGAGTGGTGGTGGGAGGTGTTGCAAAGGGTAAAATGATTGGGTTTTTTCTTCGTGTGTTGGTATGAGGTTCTGATGTTGTGGCCCAGTTGTTTGTGTATTTGCCTAAGAGGATGATTTCTGTCTTCCTTTTGTTGAGCAATGCATTGCTCACTTGGAGTATTCCTCTAGAGTGCATTCCAGTTGTCAGGCATCTTCATTGTTTGCTATACCTGCTATGTAGTCATCCGCAAAGGCCAGTATCTTGACTGTTGGTTGTCCTTGTGCGGTTATCCCCATGAGATGTGAGTCATTTACTCGGAGGAGTGGGTCAAAGCTGAAATTGTATAGCAGTGGGCTGTGGGGATCCCCTTGTTTGAGCCCTCTGTGTGGTTAAATCTTGTTTGTTAGGAATCCAGGGCTGCATACCGCCATGGTTGCAGATTCTGTTAGGAGCATCGCCCATTTTATGAATCTTGGTGGGAGTTTGAAGGAATGTAGACATTCTTTTAGGTATGGCCAGCTAACACGGTCATACGCCTTTTCCTGATCCAAGAAGACCAGGGCACCAGTTGCTTTGGATTGGCAAATGTTTGCAACAGGGTGGATGTTGTTCCAGATTGAACGCCCTGGTATAAACCTAAACTGGTTGGGTGATAGGACGTCCAATGCAATTGCACCTAAACTAGCTGCTAAAATTTTTGTTAGAATTTTTGTGTCAGTGTTGGAGAGTGCAATTGGGCGCCAGTTGGCCAGGTCCAACTTGTCACCCTTTTTATACAAGGTTATAACATAGGATTCATGGCCTTCTGGTAATAGGCGTGTTTCCAACAAGCTCTGGTTCATAGACGCCAATAGGAGGAGGGGATTTGTTGAAAATATTTTTTGTAAAATTCGTAGGGTATCCCATCAGGCCCTGGGCATTTCCTACGTGGTGCACCGCGAATTGTCTCCCAAAGCTCCTCTCATATAATTAGGGATAGTATGTTGTAATTTGGTGGTGTACTTTGTATCTCGGTAGTTTGTATAAATTCTTTAATTTTTTGGGAATCTGTTGGCGTTTTGCGATATAATTCAGTGTAATAGCGGTGTACTTCCACCCTGATTTCCTCAGGGTCAGTTGCCACGGTGCCATTGGTCTTGCGGACCTGTGTGCATGCAGGCTGGTTTCTGCAGAAGTGGAATTGGCAGAAAAAGTATGTCAAACATGTTTCGCCTTCCTTTATGAACTTACCTTTGTTTGATACTTTGATTCTGTGTTGGTGTTTGAAGATGAAATTGTTAAGTCAGGCAGATATTTCTGCCCATTTGCATCCCCAGTTGGTGCTATAGCCAGATTTCGTAGTATCTATCTCCAGGTGGTCTAGTTCTGCCAAGGTACGCTTGATTGTGGCTATGTCTGCGGTGTACTTACATGACGTAATATGTCAGGTTTTGTTGATTAAATCCTTTTTAAATTTTCCCATGTTCCAATGGGATCTGAAGTAATTGGGGCTGTGAATTTTGGGTTCGTAGCCTTGTTTTTGACCCAGTTGGATATCTTGGGCAATTTCATATTTTCTGGGTGAAGCTTTCTCCAAGGCAACATCTGAATGTGGGATTGGGTTGGCGCTAACTTCACTGTAACCAATTGGTGGTCAGAAAAATTGATCTGTTTTGTTGAAAATTGGAGATTCTTGAGCGGTGGGATTGCAGGATGAGGATGCGGTCAATGCAACTCATCTGTATGAGTGCTCCCTCGCGTATGTTGGGCTGCGTCATGTGGGGAAGGAGTGGTGAATTGGGGGGAGAGCATCCTGTAAGCCAAGAGATGCCTTCATTGTGCGGAATTTAATGTGTCCAGGTGGGTATCCCCTGGGATTAGGCCATCAATCCATATCAGGGTTAACCCAGCAGTTGAAATCGCCTAACATAATGGTATCTGGTGGCTAGGTGAGAGTAGGAATGTTTTCAAAAATTGTTTTCTCTCAGTTGCAGTGCACGGTGCATAGATACATGCTATCAAAATTATTTCCCCTTGGCATGTGATTGTTGCTACCAGGACTTGGCTGTGTAAGTGTGATGACGAATTTGTAATTTTAAATTTTTTGTTGATTTAGACGATCACCCCACAGTGAGACGTCCATACTGATTGTGATGGTGCGACCCTGGGACCAGAATCCTTCTTCCCCTTGTAGACAGTGGGTTTCTTGGATGGCAAAGATGTCTACAAGAGGTTTTTGCAGGAATTCCAGCTTTTTGGCTTGGGACGTATGAGCCCTGGCTCCCACAATGTTTAGCATCCCTATTGACACTGAGGTGTCTGCAGCGCCTCAGGAGCAGTTGGGAGGGCCCTCTGACCCTATCCCACCGTGGCTCATTTTGGCCATGCTCCGCGTCTGTAATCCAACTCTTTCACTGCCATTGTTGGTTCCCTTGATCTGACCCAATGATTTATGGGAATTGCGGTTTTTTGCATTTGCGTCAACTTTTCCTGCACAAGTCTCATATTGATTTAATGCGGATTGTTAATTGGATTTTATATTTTTGAGGTTCAACTTTGGTGAATTGTGCACCGCATTTTCACCCAAATTTTGGTTGCATTGTTCCTCAGTATGTGCATGATGTTGCTTTGTGACTCGGTCAGGTTACTGTGAAAATTTTTGACCTGGGAATATTGTTCTGATTGGTTGGTTCAGTGAATATCTGAAATATCCTCCCAAATTTATCTGGGGTTAATGGCAGACTCTGGTTGTGTCACCGCTTCAGCCGCTGCTAGCTTGTGGGCTTTTTGTGCCACTTTACGTTGTTTGCTTGTAACTGGGTCCACGAGGGAGCATAGTCCATCTTCACCCCAGTGGAATGGGTGGTGACTGTCAGTCATTTTGGCAAAGTTTTCATTATCTTTATCCATTGCTTCCTCACAATAATCATTTTCCAAAAGCCCTCTTTCACAGGGCATGCATGTTCCTTGTGGCCCAGTGAGCCACAGTGGTTGCAAATGGGCGGTGCGCTTTCGGTGTAACTTGGAATGTGGCTGACTGGCCCCCATCTGCAAAGTGAAATTCTGCTGTGTGGGGAATTCTGGATAAGTCCTCTTCCACTTCTGGGAAGGGGTTGATTATGGCGATAGCTTTGCCCGTGCACAGGTTGGGCATCAGGCAAAATTGCTGTAATTTGATTTGCTGAATTTCTCCTTAGGCCACAAGACCTTTGTGGAGCTCCTCCTCAATTACCTTATGAGGAAGGTCAGTGGGGAGCGAGTCAAAAGAGATGAACAAAGTTTTCATTTTGTTCAATCTGGTGTGCACGGTGCACACAATTTTTTGCCCTTGGGGAGGGCAATTTCCACACAGACTTTTGCTGCGGCATTGGCTTCATTGGCTGTTTCAAAACCAATATTGATCCAGCTGCAGCCCATGTTGTTGGTGGCTAAGTACACCACATGAGGGAAGAATGAGGGCTGTGCCTCACATGTTTTCTTCCACAGGGTTGGTGACTCATCCCCAAGGAAGAGTCTGATCCCATGCTCCACCTTTGACAAGGGTTGGTTGAACTGAATGTACATATATTGCGTGTGCTTTACAGTAAATACCATAAACCCAGATGATGTCTGAGTTTGCAATTTCTTTGCGGATTGGGTTCCTGGTCTCCCTCCAGGGCGTTTCTTGCCCTTAGTTGTACCATTAAGCGCACCGCTTGCCGCAATGCTCGCCCATGTTGTATTACTTTTATTGATAAAGTCGCCCATCTTTCCTGTGTATAATTATGCAAATTTGCTGTTCAAATTGAATTGTAGTAACTAAAATGACTGTTACGAGAAAGAAAAGACAGCATCTATTATAGATTGATACTTTGTTTTATGATACTTAATGATACACTGACTTAAATTTTTTGTCATATATATATTTATCTTGAATACTTAAGTATACATTTAAATGATTGTATTTATAACTTTAAAACTTGGCTAAATCTTGTTTTTCTTATTTTATATGAGGATAGGCGTTGTGCGCTTTGATTTATTGATAAATTAATGGGTTTGACCTTTCTATCACCGCTAAATTTCAATTTTCAAAAATACAATCACCCAGAAATTTAGCTTATCAAATCTAACAAACAATAGTGGTAAAGTCCACTGAACTCTCCTCCAATGCAACAGATTTTATTAAAATCAATCCCAAATCACAAAGCTCTAGGTTGCCAACTTGTGCATCAACCTGTATGACCCACTCCCAAACTGCAGCTGCAAAAGCAGACGAAAATCAAATTTTAATTACTCAAGGTGGAATCATGAATAATACCTCCACTTTACAACCTACCCCAGTCAACTCTGTGTTAACTGAGGGTCAACCAAATAGTGTGCCCCACCATGAAGACGCATCTAATGACTAACCATGGTAGCAGGGTGTATTGCAGCTCCCAATACCATGCAGGGGGTTGAATGCTTTTCCAACCGCCTCCCCTTTGAAAATCAGCATGGGCGCCCAAACTTAATTGTCATTGATTGTTGAGTCAATTGGCTGTCATTTTTCTACTTCAAAAATAAACCAAAGCGGCTAAACTGAATCTATAGTAACGGGTGAATCAGTTGGCCATCATTTTAATGATTTGGAAGGCAACCAACGCGCCTCAACTGAATCAACAGTAAGTGGCAAATCAGTTAGCAATAACTTATATCAAAAACAAATTAAACTAAAAATTCAACTGAAACTAAACTAATAGCCAATCAACCAGATGAAAAATCCCTACCAGTATCTGCTGATGGTCAGATTAAGTTTGGAGTAATTGATTGGTTTAATGATGAGCTAAAATCACCCAATCAATTGTCAGATAATAAGCCCAAACCAGTTATGCCTAACCAAACTGCCAAAATTCGAGTACCAATGGAGAAGTCCCAGCAGGGTCCAGCGCATAAATACAGAGTAATGCCAGCGCCTCCATCTGGGGCTCCGCCCCATGGGGAATCCGCTAAATTAA
>JAKSZP010018062.1:0-16567 GCA_022478985.1 Massospora cicadina
CCCCGGCACTGGCAGAATTGGCCCATTTGGGAGTTCAACATTCCAGCCTCAGGATATAGCCCTGCATGGGGCCAGAAGTGGGCGGAGGCAGCAGCCCACCTCAACCATTTTAAAAGGGAAACACAAACATCAGGTTTGTGTCCAAACAGGGCCACATGCATCACTAAAGGTGACAAGTGCCCCGCAAATTCTTAAAAAATTTTTTTTGCACCACACCAGAGCGTGGCCTGTACACGGTGCGAAGATGGATAATTCTATCATGGACACACCAGCTGGTAATCGAAATGCAAAGATATTACTCCGAGTTATACTAGCTAAACCAATTCAGCCACCCGAAATGGCAGAATTTTTTGACAGAGCTCATATCCGCACCATTTTCATGGAAATAATGAATTTAATTACTCCAAACGAATTATGGACTACCATTCCGGTGCACCAAACTAAAAATGCCCAGGCCCAGATGGCATTCCATATGAGTTCTACAAAAATATTTTAAATACATATCCCCATTGCTGCTACCTCACTCAACCAAAGCCTGTTGGAAACGCGCCCCCTACCAGGAGGACATGGGGCTTTACAGTCACACTCTTCAAAAAAGGGGATAGGTAGACTTAGCCAACTGGGCCCCATTTCTCTAACAAACACAGACACCAAAATTTTAACAAAAATCATGGCTAACCTTTAGGGACTGTAGCATCTGCCACCATCTCTCCAGAACAATTGGTTTCATCCCCAGAAGGTCAATTTGGGATAACGTGCACTCTGTGGCTAATGTGTGTCAGCTCGCCCTGGGGCACTTGTATTCTTGGGCCAACAAAAAGGGCCCATGATGAGTAAACTGGGGAAAACCTTGGGCCTGCCTCCAACAATTCCGCCTACCTCCCCGCTTCATTAACTGGGTGATGCTGCTCACAGAATCTGCAACAATGGCTTTTGCGGCCCAGGTTTTCGGATGTAGTCCATCCTCAAGGGGCCTGCGACAAGGGGGCCCCTGAGCCCACTTTATACAACTTCAGCCTTGACCCACTACTGCGAAATGTGTGCCCAACTCACTGGGGTCCTGTGCCAGGCCAAACCCCAGTCAAGATGATAGCATTTGCAGATGATTGCATGTGTGGGGGGGTCTAATAATAAAGATGCACCCCGCTTGAAGCCCCCATCCCGGAATATTCCCGGGTAAGCAACGCGGCACTGAACCCTCCAAAACCGAAATCATTTCCCTTTGGGCGGTTTCAGAACGTGGGGCCCCCGCAAGTAGTTCCCCCCCCCAGCCCAGCTGCTCGCCCAAGTCCACGCCTTACTAACTCAAAACACACCGCTCCCTGGTGCTCCCCTTTGTGCCGCGACCTACCATAGGACCGGTCGCCATTGGGGGTGTGGTTGGAGGCAGGAGGATACGCGTCACAGAATGGAGGGCCATATACGGACAACGTGACGAAGCAATCGCCTCTCTCAGAGCCCACCCTACTACCCTCAATGGCAGGGTTGTTTTTGCCAACTCTATGCTCCTACCCAAAAGTCTGGTTCGGACCCCACGCCATCCCCTTCTCCCCAAGCTTTTAAATCCCTGTATGCTTTGCTACAAGGTTGGCTTTGGTCAGGCCCCCTCCACCAGTACGGCTAGAGGTCATGTTTGGCCCCTCATCATGGTGGCATGGGCCTACTTGACTTCAAAGCCCATGCCCCAAGATCCTAGGCACCTGGATTGCAGCCGTCACTGCTCCTACACTCCCATCCCAACACTGGTCCCCCGCGGCCCACTCCAACTTCTCCCGAGCCTTGGGCCTCAACAATCCATCAAACCCCCACTCCCTGATGAAATACCTCGCATCACACACATCAGCCACAGGTCCTCACGGGACCAAAACCCACCCCAAACGAATCCTACTCTCCATGCGAAGCGCAGGTGGAGAATTCGTATTAGTGGACATACAACCCCAAAGGGCCCCCCCTCTCCTCGTTCACACAAGAGGTACGGGGGCTCCCCATCCTGATGGCGTGATCCCCATTCACCCCAAGTCCTATCCAGGGTGGACTACCTGGACATGATGGACATCCCTTATTCCACTGAGCCCCAAAAGACTATCTGGAAATATACACCATCCTCTGTTGCAGCCTCAAGTCCGTCCCATGTGGGCGCTGCCTGGGGGTGTACGTACAGCTGAGCGTCAATGCTTTACCTCATCCTGTGTCGTGTGGGCCAGTATGGAACGCTGTTTCACCGCCTGGAGAAGTGCCCCACCTCTAAAGTAATATGGCGCGAAGTTCAACGTCTGCTGGGCCCAGGATCAAGCACATCCCTTCAGTCTGTCGGTATGTTTCCATCAATGGCCCCCCCCTCCCACCCTCCCTTCGTGCTCTGGTGGTTGCAATCGCCATGTGGACTATCCACACGATTGTCTTGGATGCCATCGCCGATCCATCCCCCCCTCCCTGAAGCTGTCCCAGATTCTGGTCTCATTTGGTGGATCACTTTCGCTTGGATGTTTGGATATCCCCCACCACGTCGCCGGCAGGGGCCCTCCTGGTTCCCAGTCTGGTATATAAAAAAAGACCCCTTCCTCCACACGTGCTCAATAGTGGCTACGCCCCCACACACGTTCCCCCCCCCTTCCCATAAGTGGCTTTCCCCGCTGGCAAAAAGAGTGCACGTTTTTGGGGGTGCCTCACCTGGTACTGAGTTTTGTCTCGTCTGAGGCATATTCAGAAGTGTCCATCCCATGGTCGGCCTTCCCCGCAATAAATTTAAAAAAAAAATGGGAAAGGAGGATAAAAAATGTAAAATCCTCCATGTGCGGCATATGATAGGCCAAGAAGAACTCCATGCACTGCCTTTGCTATTTGCTATCTCTGTTAGGGCATTGATGCGCAATGCCAACACAGTCATAATTGTCCCTACCCAAAGCCTGTACCAGAATCAAACTTGGGCAGGTAGTGGAGAGGGGCCATATTCTACCACTGGGGTATCCTCCCCTTTTCCCTGGTAATTAACCAAAGTTAAAAATGGCGAAGGTACATATAAATCTGGATTTGTTTGAGATTTATGGCCTGAGCTTATGAGGCTGAAAAATTTTGGGAGTAGTATTGAACTCATCTAACTCCAAACACATGAGTTAGTTAAAACAAAACTAAAGAAGGCAGGCGTATCCTACTTTAACACCATGGACATTCTTATCAAGGAGCTTGGGGGAAATGAAAGGAGACCTCTTGAAGATGGAATTCCTTATTATCTCTTTTAAAAAATAAATCTGTTCAAGTATTTGCCGAATGGTTTTATATAGTGCTACATTATATGGGGCTAATGTGGTAAATGATTTTGCCTCATTAAGTCTCTTTTTTGCTTGTGAGCCCTATACAGAGTTGTATCAGGTTATATTTCAGTATTAGATGAGTAGAATGATATCTGCACATGATGACTTATCTCCATAACTGCACTGTCATTTTTGAAGCGCCTAATTCAAGTTTATGGGATTTTTGTGACCCATCCAACTAATTATCTCACTAATTAAAGGATCAACCAGCTGTATGGCCCTCATTTTAAAAAACCTAAAAATAAGGTCATTTGTTATCCTTGCAATAATTTGTGACATTATGATTCAATGTTATATTTAAAAGTTCAAAGTCTGGGGTTCTTTTGGGGAAAACCCCCATGTTGGAATTATCCTTCTTGATTTTTGAAAAAGAATGTTGCAGGTAAGAATGCCCCCAAATCCATTACCATAATTGGCCCATCACCTGTCCAATTTTTTGAACAATATTGTGGTTATCAATGATATGAGTACCAATGGCAAAAATCCCTTTGGGGATTTCGGGGGAACCCCCCCATTGGGAAAATATGATTTATAACCAAAATCAGTTTTAATAAGGAAAGGGAACTGATAATAGGATTTCTGACTTCTCGGCTGAATTTAGGGTGTTCATTATTGCATGGGTCTGTTCCCCCCCGGTGAGAAAAATTTACTCATTGATGATTTGGTGCAAATTAACAAATCATTACCACATGGGTCTGTTCTCCCCCAAAGTGAGAAGATTTCCCCGCTGGTGATTGGATACAATTTATTAAATCATAACCACACAGGTCAGTTTTGCCACAAAATATTTATCCCCAATCTGATAGGCAAAAAAGCTTATATTTCCTAATTGGAAGACTCAGCTTTATAACACTTTACCCCCAAATTCCCAGGGACCCCAGTATTTGAACTAGTTTAAATATGAAATACTAGTATTAAATAAGGAGCTTTTTGGCTTCCCCCATACACAAATAAAAAACAAAAAAAATTTTTAAAAAAGCGTTTATTATTTTTTTTTTAAAAAAAGTAAGAGGGGGTTTTTTGATAAAATATTTGTGGCATCCATCAGTGGATCCCACAAACTGGTGCTCACAAGGGGGGCTTACCCTGAATTTTGATGGTATTTAAGCAATGGAGAGTGTCACCCATTAGGTGCAAAAGGGGGGAAGGGGCTGAAGATGAGGAAAAATGGACAGCTCTACCACTTTGATGTTTAGAGAAGAAAAAATTTTGAGCGCATATTAATACCTGGGGTCTCACCGCATCACCTGGCCGGCCACTGAAGCCATTAGGGCCTTTTACCATGGCATTTTAACCCTGGCGACAATGCATCCCATGAATGAGTGTCATTGGTAGAGGAACGCCATTTTTTTTCTCTATGAGACTAGTGTCCTCCCAGAGACCTATAGCCAGATTACAAATTTGGCCCCCCATGTATGCAAGTTTGTCACCCGCCTTGGTCCACATGATGCATCTGCTAGCTGGACATCACGAAGAGCTACATTGACACCTAGATATCCATGCAGCTCTGAATTTAGCCTATGATAGGTTGTACCAACTGACTTCTGAACATCTTGGAAAAGTCAGATCTGGTGGGAAGGATTGCAATTTCATCATTAAACTTCATGATCAACTTACTACCATGGAAAATTGGGATTGTAAAGTATGTAGAGGAGGCCATGAAGATCTTTAGAGATGAACTGAACGCTTCCCTGCTGCGCCGCTCATTGTTGGAGGAGTTGGCTAATGAACTTGAAAAGCACAATGAGAAAACGCACCAAGACCTTTAGCATAACTCTGTCTCCTTCAGAATATGAACAGCATGTTGCTGTGATGGAGCGATAGTTAACTCGGGTTTTTTCACATGTTGATGAGCTCAAACGCCTCTGTTGCTTGAACCATCTAGCACCACCTCACCCTTGTGGCCAAGGTTGTTCAGCTAGAAAAGGAGCTAGCTCTCAAAGCTTCATTTGAAAATACCAAATAACTGGCGCGACGCCTGAATGAATGTGAAACAGAAACAAAAGTGATAAAAGCTGCGCTAGAAAGCCCTGTGCTGTTAAAGAAAGTATTTAGTCGATTAATGCAGGTTGAGCGGAAGTATGAGCAGATCAAGGATGGAGTACAAGGCCCAAAACTCACACCCTCGTGATGATGAAGTTTGTAAACAAATGAAAGAAGAGCTGGAAGAAACGCGTGGAAGCCATGGAAACTGCTCAATTAAACCTAACTTCGCTGGTGTCACAACTCCATTTCCAAGTCAATGCAATGGAGAGCCGATGGAAGATCTTGAAACTCACAAATTAAGGATCAAAGCTCGATTGAGTATATGTGAATCTGGGCCCCAAGAAGCCTCTCAAAATGAAAACCTGGCTTGAAGCCATGCAATACCAGTTTGATCGCCTTTCGCGCACTTTTGACCAATTTAATTATCGCTCTGAAACCCTGGAAACAGAAGCTCCAGCTATTCAAACCCCTTACTGGGGGGTGATTTTAGTTCATTCAAACTGACGTTCAAAGACAAGTTTACCCCCGGTGAGGGCAGCATTGCTTCGTTTTTATGCATTTATGAAGCGGCTATGGAAGGGGTGACCAATCATCAGAAGGCCAAGAAACATATCCTTTCCTGTTTGGGTCGCATGGCACAGGAGGTGATGGTCCCCATATGGATGCTCTTAGCACCTAGTCCGAGGTTAAAGAGGCATTCATAAACATGTTCGGCTCAAAACAGGATTTAAGCATGAAAAAAGCCTTTATGCATATGTTTATCCGAAAAGGAGAGTCAGTAATTGCTTTTGTGGAGTGATTTTATATGGAAGCCCAAACATTGTTAACTTCAAAGATGTTGACTTTGGATAATGCTGCAGCTGCCGTTTTAACTGGAGTGGCATCTCACCCTCCTCTAGCAATGCACATCACCTCAGTTAAACGCTATTTCCGTACCATTCAAGATATCAAGGAGGCGTTAATAGATGTTGCTGACTTCCATAAGCCCAACGTTCCTCGCAGAGCAGTATCCCGTCCTCGCGTTTTAACCATTGAGGATCCAAAGCTTAAGCCTCAGGCCCTAGCTATTGAAGACAAGAAGGAGCCCCTTCAGATAATGGGCTCTGAGGGAGCAGAAAACCAAGGCAAAATGTCCTGAACAGCCTCGGTGCAAATACTGCTACAAGTTTGGACACAAGGAGGCTGTGTGTGTGCTGGAAAAAGAAAGCTGACGCGGAGGAACAGGAGCAGATAAAAGTAATGTCGGCGTAGGGAAAGGCACACTATTTGTACTGACAAATCTCATGTGCTGATTCATTTAAACAACTTATGCCATTACCTTGCATTACCAATACCCCTGGGGATGACTCTGAGGGGGGTACAGGTGAGGTTGGCTATTTCGTTGTAGGAGTACCTACTGAAGTGGAAGTCTCCAATCGCTTAAATGCTGGAGGAGTAGATGAGGCCACCATACCTGAAGAGACGTATCTCCCTCAAGTTGTAGGGAAACTGGCCATTATTGACACTACCAGTGACGCGGATGAGTCTTGTCTAACCTTATCCGCCCCCTCTCCAGCATGGCCATACCCTGCAGTCTATCCTGAAAATTCACCCGAGACTGCGCACAAATTAACCTCCACTTTTCATCTTAAGGAGGTCCTAGCGCTATCGCTCACTTTTGGGGGGATACTTACAAAGGTCAAAGTAGTTATCCAAAAAGTTCAGGCGATGGCTATCCTAGATACAGGCTCCCTGGTGAACGTAATCTCCTCCAAGTTGATGAAAAAGATCAAACTTGCACCTGACTTGGAGTACAATTAAGACTTTGGAACCGCTGGTCCCAACAACACCCACATACTTGGCGCTTACTCATCCCTTCCCATTCATATTGGGAAGCTTATTCTATTGGCCCCCGCAGTGGCTTTGGATAACAACGCCTATGATATGCTCATAGGTACTCAGTTTATTATGGAATATGAAAGTAATATCAATATGAAGCAGGGGTTTTTGTCATTGCTCAATTATGAAGTCCCTTTAGTTTTAGCCAACAAAGAACCAACAAGAAGGAATACTCTTGCATGGTTGAGTACCCACTTTCCTCTTTACCTATACATTACACCACCTCTGGGCGAAATACAAAGAAATTGCCTGATTCAGTGGATGCTATCAAAGGTATTCCATTTTATGTGGCTGATGAGGTGGTGATTAAGCCTGGTGAACAACGGGTGGTAGACACAAAAATCACTTTCAAAATCCCTCACCACTGCTTATTACACCTCTTAAGCATTGACAGAGTTAGCCCTTTTGAGCCTCGGGTATTGCCTGGCGTTTTAGACCCATCCTATCAGAGGCCTATTACTCTACTGTTGGGAAACCTCACCAAAAAGGACATAATTGTAAGAAAGCATCAGGAGGTGTGCTGAGGGTTTTTACTCCCTGTGGAAGAAGTTGAACAAATCCACTCTGTTGGTTTGATGGCAGATTTAGGCCTGCCTGCAGATAACCTGGTATGTACCTTACCAAATGTCCATATCTCGGATGAGCTGACCTCAGATTAGTTGGAGAAAGTGCATACTCTTCTGGATGAGTATAGTGATATCTTATCAAAGTCAGACAATTATTATGGCCACATGAAGGGCTGGTGTCACTCCATCGATTTGGGTGATGCCCATCCCATTAGGTCAAAACCTTATTGCAAGTCAAAGGTGGAGGAGCAACAAATGAGGATGGAACTCACGCAGCTATTAGACGCGGGGTTATAAGTTCCTTCACAAAGCCCTTGGTCCTCCCCCTTTTGCTAATTAAAAAGAGAAACGGAGGTCATGGATAGTTATGGACTATCACAGGTTAAACAATCTTACAAAAAAGAATAGCTATCATATCCCACGCATTGATGATGCCCTGGCCCAGCTCTCAGGCTCGAATTTTTCTCCGCCATGGACTTGGCTAGTGGCTATTGGCAAATGGATCTATCTTCCCAAGACCAGGAGAAATGCGCTTTGATATGTAGTGAAGGTCTTTTCCAACCCACGCGATTACCCCAAGGGTTGTGCAATGCACCTGCCTCTTTCCAGCATGCGATGGACCACATTTTGCAGGATCTTAAGTTAACCTGTGTCATCATCTATCTAGATGACATTACCATATTCTCAAAGACCTTTAACGAACACCTTGATCATTTGAAGTTATTTCAACGCTTATGATGCTCAAATATTAAGTTAAAACCTTTGAAGTGTACTTTTTTCCAAAGGAAATTAGACTTCCTTGGACATACCATTTTCTCGAGAGGGTATCCAACCCATACAAGATAAGATTTAAGCGATTACCAGAATGCCTCTCCCCAAAAATCTATGGGATATACAGTTATTTCTAGGGATAATGGGGTATTATCATCAGTTCATCCCTAAGTTTACCCAACTTAGAGAGCCCCTTGTTCACTTAATGAAGAAGAATATCCCTTTTCAATGGGGCACTGAACAGAAGGCTGATTTTTGAAACAATGAAGCTTCTACTACAAAAAAGGCCTATTCTAAGGCATCCCAATTATGGAAAACCGTTTATTTTGTTTACAGACGCCTCAGACTACGCCGTCGGGGCCATTCTAGCCCAACTGGATGAAAGAGGGGTAGATTATCCAGTCTCATATTTCAGTAAGATGCTATCAAAAGTGGAATGCAACTATAGAATTACCAAAAAGGAGCGTCTTGCCATTCTATTAGCAGTAAAGCACTACCGCCCTTTTTGTATGGGACCTCTTTTCACTGTGATTATGGACCGCGCATCCTTAAAATGGTTACAAAACATGAAGGACCCTATGAGGGCGGTTAGCTCGCTGGGCTCTAAAGCTCCAGCATTATGACATGAAGATCAAACACTGCGCCGGAACCTGCCACATGAATGTTGATGGGTTAACTCAGCTGCCCATCCTTCACCTAGATAACAGTGAAGTGGAGCGGCTGTATGATCTTTTAATGACCCTGAATGACTGGGAAGATGAGGATGAGCCTGTACAGAGGATATTGGCCCGGTACTCCTGTAACACTAAAGTAGAAAATTGGAAATTGTACAAACAAGTAGGGGCGAAGTGGTTGCCTTACCTACAGCCCTTGGAACGTGTACCTGTTATCCTGGAAGCTCTTTCAACTTTAGGCGTGGAGGAGTAAAGAAAACCTATGAGTGGATTAAGGATCGGTATTTTTGGGAGGGAATCATGGAAGCCATCATTGAAGATTTGGATGCTTGCCTTACATGTGTAAGAAGCATTCTCAGCTCAAGACTAGATATCAATATCAGCTGACTACCCCGCAACAGCCATTTCATACCATAAGTTTGGACGTAGTAGGGCCACTTCCTCAGACCACAGATGGAAACAGATATATCTTGGTAGGTATTGACCACTTCACGAAGTGGGTTGAAGCTGTGGCGCTGCTAACCCAAACTGCTAAGGCCACTGCCACCTTTCTCCATCAAAATATTTTCACTTGACATGGGTGCCCTCAAGTACTACTCTGCGACAATGGAAAAAACTTCACCTCCAGAGTAGTTGGAATCTTGGCTACCTCCATGGGAGCCCACCAACTATTCTCAGCTCCATATAAACCATCAACCAACGGTACGGTGGAGCGAGCAAATGGCACTTTAGTTTCTATTTTATGGAAAATGGCCTCATCTGATCCCCTTCATTGGGATCATTATCTCCCTAGTGCTCTTATGGTTTATTGAATTAGCTACAATCAGATTTTGAAAATGTCCTCTTTCCAAATTTTGCATGGCAGGGAACTGGGCATAACTGCTCTTCTAGCTAAGGATGTCTTCTCTAGAGGAGAAGAGCCTGAGAAAGCCATGCGAAGGTTAGCTAACTGCATCATTCAGCTTCAATCAGAGGCTATGACCAACCTAGCTAAAATGGTTACTAAAGAGGGCCAAGCTGCCAAAGAGCTTCGAGCTCCTCTACCTTCCTTCCATATGTCATATATGGCTTTATATTACCACAATCACATAACTCCTTGAAGTGGCAAACTTGGATCAATCTGAGAGAGGCCATTTACCATCACGTATAAGAGAGGAAATGAGTATTCTATAAAGTATTTGGCTACAGGAATTATCATAAACCGGGTACATGGCCACTTCCTACAGCCCTACACTCCTTCCAACATTCTTAAGGGGGGCAAAGTCAGACATTCTCCTTTTTCGACTTTTGAAAAAGAATGTTGGAGGTAAGAATGCCCCCAAATCTATTACCATAATTGGCCCATCACCTGTCCAATCTTTGAACAATATTGTGGTTATCAATGATATAAGTAAGAACGGCGAAAGACCTTGGCGGATTCTTGGTGGAACCCACCCATTAGAAAATATGATTTATAACCAAAATTGGCTTGATAATGTAAGAACTGATAATAGGATTACTCTGACTTCTCAGCCAAATTTGAGGTGTTCAATATCGCATGGGTCTGATCTCCCCTGAGGTGAGAAGATTTTACCTGCTGGTGATTGGATACAATTTATCAAATCATTACCACATGGGTCAGTTTTGCCACAAAATATTTATCCTCTATCTGATAGGCTGAAAAGCCTAATTTCCTAATTTGGACTCAGCTTTATAATACTTTAGCCCCAAATTCCCATGGCCCCAGGATTTGAACTAGTTTAAATATGAAATACTAGTATCAAACAAGGAGCTTTCTGGCTTGCCCCATATACACAATAAAAAACATAAGAAACTTTAACAAAGCGTTTATTATTACTTTTATTAAAAAGTAAGAATCTTATTTTGATAAAATATTAGTGGCATCCGTCAGTGGATCCACACCCCATGAAAGAGGCAGACTTGACAAAAGTTGTGGGTGGAGTTGTACAAGGATTTTCTACAACTGCCTCTTTTAGAAAATTTCAATTATATGTAGATCTCTGACTTTACCTTTCATCCAGAAGAAGGATGACAGCGCTGCCTTTTCTCTGGCTGTTAAGTAAGTAAAGGCTGAAGATTAAGTAGTTGTTACAAACCACTCTCTGATAAAATGTGCCACAAAATTGGTGTTAAAACTAGTAGTGAAGCCTTACAGTTAACAGTTAGTACTACAAGAGCTGCCACTTACCTCTGGTAATATCCCCTGATTGAATGGGGCCCAGGTGGCGATGTCTATTGAGATTTTGATGGATTTTAGCTCTAAGCTTAGCATGGAGGTTCAAACTTTTTAAGTCAAGCAGACACTATGGATGTTCTAGAAATAAATCTGGTGTACGTTTATTTTTCTGAATGCACTTATATTGATAATTAAGCAAATAAGATTAAAGTCAGTGCAATTGTGGACAGTGGGGCACCAGTTAATATTATATTCACTAAACTGGTGAGGACACTGGGTCTAGCTCCTGACATAGATCATTGGAAAATCTATGGTATGGCAGGCCCTCAGACAACAACTTCTGAAAGAGTGTGTACAGTGCGTTGCTGCTGCGATTTGGCTCATTGGTGAACTCTGCTCCTGCTATTGTTTTCCTAAATCTTAATTATAGTATTCTTATTAGGACCTCACTTATGAGAGCTCATGGAGCAAAGGCTGATTATGAGAAGAATATTTTGAAATCCTCAGACAAACCTCTCACACTTTAATCATTGTAAGATGGAGGCCTTAATGCCTCAAACTCAGGGATTTATCAAACTAGTGTTTAAGAATGGTTTAGTGGCCATGAGTTACCAGCATGTTTGATTTCATATTCGGCAGTTAACCAACTAGATTGCAGAATTTAAGGAGATTCTGCTACATGACAATTGTGATTTAACTATTCTGAAAGCCATCAAATAATAAATAAGAACAGAAATTAAATTGGAAGTTCCCCAAGTATTATACAGTGAAATATTTACGCCATTCAGCCATTATAATTTGGAACCTGTCACCATGCCTGGGATTATCCTTTACAACCATGTCGAAATTCAGGTGATTTTGGCTAATTCTTATGTGTACTCTAAATAATATACAATGACACCATATTATTGCTTTTGCGCATGTGTTACCAGTTTTAAAAGTCTAGATTGTTTTTGACTTTGTCACTTTATAGAACTAGGCCTTAGCGGCAATAATGAGCAATCCATCTGCTCTTTAGTTTCTCAGAAAAGTCTATCTGGGCTAACTGAGGATGAGAAGGATCAAGCGCTGGACCTTTTGAAAAGTACAGTGTTTTTGCATAAGATGAAGTGATTTGGGTTGTGCCCATGATTTACTTCATCATATTGATATCATAATTCATCCACAGATTCGCCTTTGTCCAATTAAGCAGTCCAAAGCAGCAAATGAAGTCATTAATACAAAATAAATCAGCTGGTGGAACACGGGATGTTAGTGCCCTCAGAGAATCCTTGGGCCTCCAAGTGTTGATATAAGAATAAGAATAAGGACGTATTATACCGCGTAGTTATAGAATACTGCAAACATATTAGCATTACAAAGATGATTATGATAATTAAGTTACTTTTATAAAGTGGTGGACCTCTTGGCCGGCGATTAATATTCCTTGGCCATGTATATAATTTATGGCTAATGGCAGATAGAGCTGCCCAAAGGGGAGTGGTAAAAAATGCGCTATGATTAACGCACAGGGCCTCTATTAACCTACTAGAATGCCTTAGGGGCTGTGAAATGCCCTGCAACCTTCCAGCAGACTATGGATAATATCCTCAGTGATTTAAAAATTTCTGTTTCATTTATTTAGATGATATCAACGTTTTTAGAACAAAAAAATGAACATTTACAACACTTGGAAGAAGTTTTTGCCATCTTGCCAAGGCCAATCTGAAGATCAATCCATATAAGTGCAATTTTTCTGCGAGCAGTTGGAATACCTGGGGTTAGTCATTGGTAACATGGTTTGCGGCCCAGCCAGAAAAGGTTAAAGCTATCAAGTGCATAGCATTGCTAAGTTGCAAGCGTGACATGTAAGTGCTCCTTGGAATGATTAGCTATTACTGCTGGTTTGTAGAAAATTTTAGCAAAATGGGTGAACCGTTATTCATCTCCTTTCATTTGATGTACCCTTTAAGTGACCTTGAACTGTCAGATGACCTTTGATAAACTATGGATTTACCTGACCCAAGCGCCACTGTCGATGTACCCCAATTTTTTAAAATCATCAAACATGTAAATAGATGCTTCTCTTACTTTCATTGGGGCGGTGTATATCAATTTGATTCTGATGGAATTGAACACCCTAGTGTCTTATTGTAGCCTAACCCTGGACATCCATGAACAAAACTATATGGTACTGAGAAGGAGTGCCTGGAAGTTATTTATGCATGCAAACAAACCTTGGTTGGCATACGGAGTAATACTTTACTATAGTAACTAATCTTGCATCTCTTTGTTGGTTAGAGAATCTAAAGGAGCTGGAAGGGTGGGTGGCGGGTGGGCTTTGAAATTTAAAAGCCTACAATTTTGAAATACAGAACTGAATTGCATCAAGCATCAAAACGCTGACAGGTTATCTTGACTGATTACTGCGTCCTTGGTGGCTGATGTAGCTGTCTAATTATTTAATAAGATGCTTACTCAACAATATTAAAATGAACCAGCGGATGGTCAGAGCTGCTTATAAGATTTATAGAAAGACATGGTTGTCTAAAAAGGAAATATTTATAAAGTAATAAATAATTAGCAAATTTAACTACCCTGACTAATAGATAAATCAATCTTTGGGGCCTACAAGGCAATGGGGCATGGAAGTTTCAAGAAAATGTTTGAGTTATTGAAACAGAATCACTATTGGGAATCTATGAATTTTTAATGTTCATGAGACTCCTCACTCTAGTAAAGAATGCCAGGTGGACGGCCCTACTGGAAAGCCACCTCATATCAACTATTTAAAACCCAACTTCATGTGGCATACCATTTTTATTGATGTGTTGGGCCCTCTGGCCAATACTTCAAGGCAATTCAAATACATAATTGTGGCAATTGATCACCTCACGAAGTTGGTGGAGGCCAAAAGAGGTTCAGGACTTGGGTGCCACTATGAAGACTAAGTTCATCTTGATGATAATCATATATCAGCATGGATGCCCTCAGTTTCTGCTGATGGAAAATTAGACAAACTTTACGTCCCAAATTATTTCCAAGCTTAATTAGTTAATTGGTATGCGTGGAGTATTGTCTAAGCCCTACCACCCTGAGATAAACGTCACTATTAAATAAGTAAATGGTACTCTTGTTGGTTTTTATTTCTCAATATATCTATTGTGAAGGCATCCAGCTGGAACCATTTCCTGACTTCCGCTGCTTTTGCTTATAACATATCATATCATTTGGCCAAAGGGCATTCCCCATTCACTCTACTTCATGGGAAACAACTGGCGCTTCACCCAATTTTATATTCTTGTGTCAGTTAAGAAACCATGGACTCCCACGAAAATATATGGAAACGCTGATGCAGACTTTTATCTAATGTAAAGTGCTGCTTATACCAATGCGCTGGCTTGAAAAATGATCTTTTGGATGAGATAATGCAGACTGGCGGCCACTACCTCACTTAAATGTAAGGGAGCTCATTTTGTATTACAATAACCATGAATTTAATTGAACTAGCAACCTGAAGCACATATGGAAGGAGCCTTTTGAGATCATCAGATGACATCTACTGATGCCTACACTCTAGAGGATCTGGTTAAAGGTCACTTTTTTAACTAGGTGCATTCTAAGTTCAGTAACGTACTGGCTCCTTCCAATGAGCCATGAATGAATTGGGAAATAGGGCCTAAGTCACTGATCAAATGGCAGACAAGGTCCCTGATACCATTCTTCTTGTGTGTGTGCTACAGGAGTTGTGGATAAATACTCCCTTGGAGGACAGCTGCGACTATGCTTACCCCCAGCAACATGCCCCGACTCCAAGCCAAGGTGTATAAGGAGGCATATCATCTCCAATCTCGCTCTCAAAGTCCACCTCCTGTTTGTATAGGCCAAACATGGTTGCTGTTGGGCTAAATTTATCAATATAAACCTCGGAAGACAGTAATAAAAATAAGTGAAGCTTAAGAACGGCTTTATTTGATATATTTAGGCAAGTTGATAGAAAACGGAACTAGAGAAACTCACATTCTCAAGTCCCTTCTTTATAGCCTCTGCTGAAAGCATAGATCAAGCTTATCCATCATGCCTGGCTTGTTATGTCTTTTGAAACATGCCATAAGCAAACTCCAATTTGTTTTAGACAGATTGAATTTTGTAGTTGCTGAACCACCACACCCAAGGATCGTTCCAATTATGATTCAAATCTACCTTTAACCTAGAAACCACCCACTTCAAAACCATTTGGCTCAACCCCAGTCCTGAAGAAACATCTAACCGCCGTCCTTCCCCAGTCTCAGTCCCACCTAGGGTCTAGCCAAGACCAATGCTCTCTCACCCTCTTTATCTTCCACACCAACTTGTCTTGTCTTATCAAAGATCAGAGTAATGTGATGTTTATGGAAAACATCAACCATCAACAAGTTCATAAAGAACTATCAGAGATGTTCTGAGCCAACAGTCCCAAATTTGTAGTAAGTAAGTTGACCCCCTCACATCTTTGAACCCCAATATTTAGCAAGTGAAATGTTGTAATTAGTTTGAATTACCATCTGTGTCTATTTTTTATATACTTAATTTTATAATTATCTGATATATAGATAGTGGATTTAATTGATACATAGTATTTACATCAGCGCAAGGCCCACGTTTTTATATGTAGTGCCTAAAGTATAGTTTACTGTTAATGAATCCAAAACCCTCATCAGTACATATCTCATTCATTTAATTGTTGGCCATTGACGCTGTGGCCTCACTTACTTTAAGCATCATTTTTATTATATCATACTATTCTATGTTGCCACCATGCTGGCATATTTTATTTAACCGAGGTAAGCTAACCAAGGGGATAGACAATACTGAACTAAAACTAAAAATCATAATAAAAAATAACAATTTAGATGAAACGCTCAAAATGGATGGATTGATTGAATTGTGCCTAACAAATTATCTAACCAGGTGGGCAGCGAATACTGCTATCCCTCCATGGTGGATGGGGAGGGGGGATTGGGGGGCTCGTCTTTGGCTGCATCCATCTCATTCCAGAGTAGGGTGCATGTTAAGGCAGTTAGTAATGGTGTGGGGGCATCGGCGGCATGGGGTTCAATATTCTTGATGACTGGAACTTCCAAATAGTTGCCAGCCATCATTATACCAACGATGTATTTGCCCAAAGCGTCTTCAGCTTTGAGGTGGGCATTTGGGGAAATTAATGAACATGGAATGTTGGTTTGG
>JAKSZP010018063.1:0-16493 GCA_022478985.1 Massospora cicadina
GTAGTGAGTACCAGTTTGTGGGATCTGCTGATGGATGCCACAGATATTTCTTAAAATATATAAAACTTACCTTTAAAATAAAAAATAAAACCATCTAGTACTAAAAAAAAATAAAAAATAAAAGTAATAATAAACGCTTGTTTTAACGTTTTTTATTTTTTTTTATTTGTGCGGGGCAAGCCAGAGAAAAGATCCCCTATTTGATACCAGTATTTCATATTTAAAAAAGTTCAAATATTGGGGCCATGGGAATTTAGGGCTATAGTGTCAAAAAGCTTAGTCGTCCAAATTAGGAAAAATAGGCTTTGGCTTATCAGAACGAGGGAAAAAATTTTAAGGCAAAACAAACCCATGTGGTAATGATTTGATAAATTGCACCCAATCACCGGTGGGTAAAATCTTCTCACCTCAGGGGAGAACAAAAATGTGTGGTAATGATTTGATAAATTGCACCCAATCACTGGTAGGTAAAATCTTCTCACCTCGGGGGACCTCCACCACGCCTAAAAAAGGGGGGGGGGTCCCCACTTAGGAAGTGGTATGGAAAGAGATGCAGCTGAAAGGGACCATGTGATGGACACCCCAAATTTGGCTGAGGAGTTGGAGCAATCCAACTATCAGTTTTTACCTTACTAAGCTGATTTTGATTATAGAACATGTTTTCCCTTTAGGTAGGGTTCCACTGAGAATCCACCAGGGTCTTTTGGCTGACGGTACTCATATCCTCATTAACCATAGTATTTTTAGAAGATCGGAAATATAATTGGCCAATTGTAGTAGTGGATTTGGGGGCATTTTTACTTCCAACATTCTTTTTCAAAAGTTAAGAAGGATAATGTCTAACAATTATCTTGAAGAGTCTAACACATTTGGGTCTAATATGCGCTAGGGTTGTTTCAAGTGAAGGTTCTTGGCATTGACCATGACCAAGTCGCCTAGCTTTTACTCATAGCCTATGCAGTACTTGTGGTCAGCATATGCCTTGTAGAACCTCACAGTGTCAACAAGATGATCCTTACCTCCTGATGTATGTCTCTGAGCTCTTTGGCGTGCTTATTGGCAACAGTGGCGGACTCAATCCATGGACTCAGGTCAAATCTGGGGCTGTACCATAGTTTCAAAAAAGGAGATGTGCCTGTAGAGATATGAGTAAGGTTATTTTAGGCGAATTGCACCAGTGGAAGGTGAGAGGCTCAATTATTCTGTCCAAAGTTGAAATAATGACGCAGGATTTTCTCTAAACCTTGGTTCTTACTCATCGTCTGCCCATCTGACTAAGGGTGAAAGGCTGTGGAGTGGCAGTGGTGGATGCTTAAGAGAACAATAAGGCTTCCCAAAACTAGGTAGTGAATTTATAGGCTGCAATTGCTGATATATTCCTTGGGGAGGCCGTTTAGACAAAAGATGTGGTCTACAAAGAGGCGGTATGCCTGGACGGAGGTAATTGTGATATTGCAAGGGTTTAAATGAGACATCTTGGTAAAGCGGTCCACTACAACCATTACCACATCATAATTATGGGACAGGGGTGGTTTCACGATAAAATCAATGAACGCTGAAGTCTAAAGTCCCTCTGCAGCTTGGAGTGGGACAAGCATCCCAGCGCTCTTCAGGAGACTAGGTTTTGACCGGTTACACGTCAAGAAGAACTTTGTGAAATTGGCCACATCTGTAAGGATGCCTTTCCAAGTGTAGGAGCATCGGGCCAACTCAAGCGTCTTGTTCTTTCTAAGGTGGCCAGCAATTGTAGGGCCATGAGCTTCACGAATAATCTCCTCTCTCAGGGGGTCCATTTGGCACCCATCACTTGCCTTACTGTAGGATGGCCCATTTAGCAACTAGTAACCTTTGCCCAGGGTTCACCATTCCTCTTTCAAGCCTGCTTAACCTTGGCATAGTCAACTAACAGGGGTTGGGACAACCTAACGCGGTCTGGGATATCAGCATCTTTTTCTAAAGGTTCCAACACATGCATAGCGAGGGGATTGTCCAGTGGACTCTCCTTCACTAGTTCCGGCTTAATCAACGTCTGGGTATTATGGGCGTCAACTAGCGCCGACTAGGGGCATAGGCAGGGTATCAGGATAGGGCATCTGGTAACAGGTTTTAGGTACCATTAATGAAATCATTTCTGGAAATTAAACACTTATAGGACTTTCAATTTTGGGGACTGGCGAGGGGACAGTTTCTGGGAGGTGCGGTAGTACATCAACGTCTTGTGGTCAGTGCAGACAGTAAAAGGCCACTTAGCACCATGCAAGGTGGCGCCAGTGCTGTACCGCCTCTATGAAAACAAGGAGTTCCTATCACAAATAGCATATTGAGCTGCATCATGGTCATCTTCTTGGAAAAATAAGCAACAGGACGTTCCAGTCCATCCTCCCATTCCTTCAACAGAGCCGTTTTCACTGCAAAGTTAAAAGCGCCAGTGGTGACAATAAAGGGGCATCTGGGGTCTGCATATGCTAGAAATGGGATGGACAAAAGTATTTACTTAATGGCGTGGAAAGCGGCGTAGAATTCTGTAGTTAACTGAAAATCTTCTTCCCAGATGTTGTGTAGAGAGGGGCTTTAACTCCTGAGAGCTGGGGGTAACTTCTTAAGGAAATTACAAGTCCTAAGAAGCTGCGTAACTATGTGAGAGATGAGGGAGTAGCCCAATCATGAATGGATGTTTCCTTATCTGGGCAATCATGTGGCTGTGGGAGAAGATAATGTTTTCTAAGAAATCAGCCTTGGGCTGGAAGAACTCGCACTTGCTATTTTTGATAGTAATGTTTGCCTGTGCAAGTCGCTCCATGACTGATACAAGGTGGTGGACATGAGACTCTGCATCTGGGAGAAGACCAGTATTTCATCCATGTATGCTATTGTGCCGGTTCCCATAAAGTTTCTAAGAAAGCATTAATAAACCTTTAAGAGCAGGCGGGGGTGTTCTTAAAACCAAACGGCATGTCCCTGAACTGGAAGATGCCTTTATGAGTACAAAAAGTATTCAACCACTCCTGACCTTCTTTTATAGGGATCTGATTGAAGGCGTTAAGACAATCCAGCTTGCTGAATACCATAGCCTTCTCCAAGTAGCGAGCAATCTGCTGCTCCAGGGGGAACGGATGGGAATCAGGTACTGTCACGTTGTTCATAATGTCATAATCAATGCAGGGACGGAGGGAGCCATCAGAAACTCAACAAAAGAGAGTCAGGAGCACACCGGCAAAGATTGCTTAAAGATGTGACTCTTGGAATGCATGTTATCAACCCAAACAATTAGAACGACCTCTTCTCTCACGGACAAGGGATAAATAGGAGAGAATATTATTATGATGTCAACGGTCAGCTTAAACTTAAAGTTAAACTTGGTGCGCTCAGGAAGTGGGAGAGTCTAAGAGTGATCAATAATGTCCACATATCCGCTTATGCATTCAGTCTTGATAGTTCTGGGGTCAGGGTGACAGTTGATTAATATATGCTAGGGTGACCTTAGGAGAAGGGCCCATCTTCTTGGGAGCGCCATTGCGCTTTCATCCAGACAAGGGATGTTGACCGTGACTCCTCCAGGGGAAATTCTCATGAATGGTAGAGTTCATGAGGTTGTTAAAGATGTTAAACCATCACCACCAGCCAACATCCAGAATAACAGGGTACAGGAAGTTTTTAACCGAGGAGAAGCTCTTCACAAATCACTCATCTCCTGCAACAAAGGAAACATGTGATATTAACGGTGGCTTGGAATGGTTTGAGATTCCCCAAATTTCATAACTGACCACCACCTAAGGGAAGTAAAAAGCCTCTGACAGCTCTTGAAAGATAAAGTTTGAGTAGCGCCAGTGTCTGTCAAAGTGAGCGCTTGAAAGTCCTTCCTTGCGGAGGAGAAGGTACCCATGGATAAGAAATACACTTAAGAAGATTTATCTATGGAGCTAAGATAGGATAGGAAGGCTCCAAACCCAGAGGAGGGAGTGTAGGTGAGAGCATCCCCTGAGGATTATACAGTGTATGATTTCACATTGCCAGTGAGTTGCCACGGAATTGAACGTAGTAGGATAGCAAACGCTCTATGTTTGATGGTAGAGATCCTTATCACAAAAAAACTACACCAGTAAGGACTGCCAAGATTTTGAAAGGTTCAGCCAAGGCTAGTTCCTCTTCAATAATCTTTTCATGGATATCTACACATTTCTAGATATGTTCCGCTTAGAAAGGTGACTCTGAAGTAAAAGGGAAGAGTTGTTCAACTGGAATTACTGGTACAACAGGTTGGTCAGGAAGCATAGGTTTTTAAATGACAATGGAGTGCCCGTGGTTAGAGTGAATTGAATGTTCTAAATCAGAAGGTTTATAATTATTAACCCCTCTACTTTTGAGGACAAGAGAGAGGGATAACCGCGTAGTGCAGCTGTGCAGAGCCAGTAGTGAGGAGACCCCACCCATGATGGAGTTTCAGTATCACCTTCCAGCGAGCTCACTGCTGGTTCTAAGCGGTACTGGGAGAGTACAGAGGGGTAATATTTATTGTCATAGTGAAGGTGTCCATGACAGATAGGGCCTTAGAAAGATATGTCACAATTATATCTGAGATTTAACTGGTGTCAGGTGTATCAAAATAGGTTCCCTGATGGTTCACAACTGAGATGAATTTTTCAAGTTCTAAGATCTGAAGTTCCGCGTACAGTTAGGCTTGGCAGCACAGAAGCTGTTGGACAACATGGACGCAAAGATGGATCATGTCCCAGATAAGGAGGGGGAAGGTTATCCCATATGTTAAGAACAGCACCAGTTTTATCAAAGAGCTTGTGGAGGAGAGCCATTTTTGACAGTTCAAGATATTCTAACATTATGCCTTTTCATGAAACATATTCAAGTACTGTGCCATAGTGAGGTCTCCTTGATCCAAGTGGACAAAGGTTTTATAGTCCTAAAAGGTGGTAGGAAGAAACTCGTGGGGCTTTATAAAGGTTTCCAACGCTAGGAGGGATTACAGGACGGATCTATTAGATATACCAGCGGAGGATAACCATTAGTGAGATACCTATGAAATCTCAAGTACTAGCATCTGTAAGAGGAGGATGTCATATAAGCCCTTGTCTTGAGACTTATGACGGGCCTTAAGATTGGACAACGTGGAGAAGATCTCTTTTCTTAATTTTGAATTGCATTAGTGAGTAAGGGTAATTTGGTAGTTGCAGGTACTGCACAATGTATGAGCTTCTTGAGTAAAGGGAGCTGCACAACAACCTCAGCTCACCAATTGAAGAAGGTAATAACCAAGGCCAGGAGGGATACAACAGTACCAGCCTAGAGAACCGCTTCAAAAGGGGACAACTCTGAGAGGGTTAGGCTGACTCTAGCCACCCAAAAGGAGAAGAAAATCACAATAAAATTGAGGCTTTTATCAGATAATGTAAAATTAAATTGAGCGCAGGATACAGGAGGGAAAGCGCCAAGCAAAAGGTGCCAGAACAAGGAAAAGTGACAAGTAAGAGGAAGAAACATTCTAGAATATCTCAGTTTTGTTTCCAAAATGAATTATTGAACAAAAAGCACACCAAACTGATGACAACCATCAGGGACAAGAGTCCCTGAGAGTTGGGGTAGGTAGCGTAGGAACTGCAACAGAACGCGGTAAATTAAGATGTAACAGAGTTGGAAGAATAGGCTGCAGTGCGTGGGCGGTTTTGTTCCAAAGGTGAGGGTTAGGCTAGAGCGGAAATTAAATTTTGGCCATTGCAAAGGTTTTAAAAGTGTTTTCTCAATAAAAATAAACTGAAAAGTATGGGAAGTCTTCGCAGATAAACCCTAAACTTTATAAAATCTAACTGTTTATCTGAGAAAATAAAAGCCTTTCTCATCTTGGGCATGAAATTTAAAGGGAAATTTGTGATGGTTACAAAAGATACAAAATTCAATCTGAGCTGTAAAATTTTTGCCTTATAGCAAAATTGAGATTTTACAAATTTGGCCAAATTTTATAACTTTGTATTGGCTGATTTTCCAAATTTTTGGGTCAATTTTAACCATATTTTATGCCCCTGGAGTGCCGTTTCCCTCAGCCCTGACTGGCAAATCCAGAACCCCTTTGCTGTCAATGACCTTAGAGTGGTCATTAGTATCCCTCAAGGGTTTTGGCCTTGACTCCAAGGACTTATTTTGCTTAGCTTTGGTGGGGCGTTATATATCAGGAAAAATGTTACTAACTGTGACAAGAAAAAGCTGTACATCTTGGAGGATTTAAGCGGTGGCTTCTGAGAGATGAAAGTAGCTATGTTTTATTAATTAATTTACTTCTTGATTTAGTTATGACCTCAAAAACTTCATTTTTCTATAAAATAAGGAACATGGGGCTAGTTTGATATCAATAAAGTTTGTTGTAATTATGGAAGACGTACCTAAGGTGAGTTTAATGAACAGCTAAAGTTTTCAAAAGAAGATTATGACATCAAGGTATTCTAGCACAAAGGATCATTTTAAATCCAAATAATAGACCATGCATTATCTTTTGAAAGGCATCAGGGGCATTATATAGCCCCTGCATCATCCACGTAGGGTTTAACAGCCCTTCACTAGAGATAAAATCACCTTAAAATCTTCAGGGGATAGATCAATTTTCCAGTAGCCACTGGCGAGCTCCATTGGAGAAGAATACTTCAATTCTTACTAGACATAGAGAGTCGTCTATACAAGGAAGGTGTGACTATCCTTTTGGGTGATGGAATTTGGGTGGCAATAATCTATTACAACCCAATGATCTCCATTTTTTTGTGGATTAATAATAGAGGGAAGACCAATTTCCTTTAGATGTTAAAAGTAGCCTAACCTCTAATAGTTGCTTTTTAAGAATCTCTTGAGACTGCTCAGTTTTAGATCTCCTATAAGATCAAGCTATGAAAGGGAAATGATTTTTGGTTTCCACATGATGGATGGCTCCAGACATTTTTTCCATATACTCCAAGTTCCTTAGAAATTTTATCTTTGTATTATCATATTAAGACTCTGAATTTTGATGTTGTTCTGAAGTAAGGGTATCCCCAACTTGATTTTTGACCAAGAAAATTGAAACAGGCAGATCAATTTTTAAGTCTTTTGGAGTGCTGAGAAAAGTTTACATTCATAGTTTGTTCAGTGAGATATGGTTTGACATATGTAATGGCAGATTCCATGGGATTTGAAGGGTCTGTTTGGTTAAGTTACCCATAGAACAGAGATAAACTTTTCATATGCAGGATCTAGGAGCCTGTCACAGGTAAAGGAGTTTTGATAGAAGGGTTGCTTTGTCCATATAGTTCTAGATCATGATTATGGGGAATATTATTTGAAACTGCAAGTTTAACACAACAAGGGAGTATGGAGATATAGTAAAAAAATGTGGGGTATAGAGCGAAATTTCGTCTTGGGCATCAACAGTTTTAGTAGTAGTTTAATTTCAAATCTATGTTTGGTACTCTCTATGACAGATGCAGATGGGATATTCAATGAGACACAAACGCTTCCTGGGAGCCATCTTGTTTTTTGTGGGAATTAAACAAAATTGGTTCGTGATATCCCATAAGGGGTCCCCCCCTTGGGTTGGGACTATCTAGTACTAAAAGATATCCCATAAGGGAAATATGATGTTCCTTATGATTGATTTTACAATTATTTTTCACATTAGTTGGACTCCAATGAGTATCATAACTACTGTTTTCTAAGGCTATAGAAGGTTCAATGATGTGAAGTTTTCCAAATATAAGATGCAAGGCTGAATAATCTTCAACAGTTTAATTGATTTGAGATCTATTGTTCCATTTTCAGCTCTTATATTAAATCAAAGCTATTTAATTTTATGTATAAATGAAAGGAAATACCAAAAAACCAGCGAAATGTATCTACTATGGCTAAGACTTTAGCATTGGAGACAACCACTTCTACATATACAGCAGAAGATCCAAACGAAGAGTTAATTATTAGCACACATTCAGAAGAAAAGTGCTGTGATCCTAGCTGACGTTTTGTTTAAGCCAAACTTTGGGGGTTTCAACTTGCTCAAAGCTTTTTGAGTTAGGGCCTGATTTTTGCTAGCAGAGATGAATGCAGTAATTTTTAGGTATTCTGCAATCAAAAAGTAAGATAAATTTTAGGGTTTTAAAGCCTTGTGATATATGTGGGCACGTTGACTTTAGAGAAAGCGGATGATACAAAACATACAGAAGTATTAGGCATTGAACTGTTAGTTTGAGGCATATAGGATCTGTCAGCAGAGAGAGAATTTTTCCCCAAGCTGATCAGATTTTCTGAATCATTAGGAAGGAGATGGAAACAGTATCAACAATGTGATTAGTTTGCTTTCAATATATGAAGGAATTTCTTTGTGTAGAAGTTTTGGGATGTATCACTTAAAACGTGAGATTGAGCTATAGGTTCAGAGTAATAAGGACTTGCAGTCTTAAAAAACTGGGACGAACCTCCATAAAGGCATCTTTAATGTGTAACAACGAGGTAGGATTGTGCTTAACAGCTTTGAGATACTGATGTATATTAATCCTGGATTGTAATATAGATAAAGCAGTGTTGATGGCATAATACATGTGATTCAATTACCAGCAACTAATGTTTGAGCATCAATCTAGAACCTTTGAATGAAATTTTTAATAGATTACTCCTCATTTGTGGGTAAGCCCACAAAAGCCTGTTTTTGGCTTATCAATATTAAATCACTCCTAAATTATTTGATAAGCGCAGTCTTAGTATTAGTTCAAGTAGAAAATTTATTATATGTAGGACCATGATACCCTGGGAAACTTGGATGAGCCAATTAGATATTTTTTTCGAGTTTTTAAAGATTTGTAAGTTTCTTCAAGGAACTCTCATAACAGTACATAAAGGGAAATTTATATCTTCTCCTGGAATATATTTTCCTTTTAGGAGAGGGCTTATATGTGTTGCCTAGATGGGCTATCTTATTAAATAAATGGATGGACGCGGAAGTTACATTTTACATGAGAAAATTAGGTGTCACATGAGCAATCATGTTATTTTATGGCATCTACTGATAGCTCAATATACTTGCAATATCAATAGAAAGGTCAATTTGCTTGTGGACTATATGAATGGTGGTTTTAATCAAAGATTGGTTCAACTGCTTATCCTCATTTTCATACCAGAGTTGTTTCCTTAAGCTCAAGTTGACGCTTTTTGATAGCAAGGATTCTCTGCTTTAACCTTTACATTGAGAAAGTTATTGCTAACAATGATCCATACTTATTGTTATGAGCGGATAAAAGATTTATGCATTCACAGGAGTCCCATCATGGGTGATTCCACTCACCTTTGTGACACGTCCTAACTGGATCAAGTAAATGTACCTGATTCAGTAAGAAATTGATTCTGACTTCCAGTATTTCAAAATGTTACTGACCCTAGAGGCCCTGGAGGCCCAGGGAGGCCAGGGTTTCCCAGTATACTAAGGCGTCCAGATGCACCAGAACTTCCAGGGGGTCCAGGCTTCCCAGGAGTTCTGTGAGGCCCAGGTGATTCAGGGTCCTTGATGGCTTAGAATTTTCAGGCATCCTAGGATGACCAGAAATATGAGTATTATCCAGTGTTACCTGAGGCTGATAAATTTATTCCTTGATATAACTGATTTGATCCCCCAAGAGTTTTCTTAGGGTTTAGATCTGGGGCTTTACTTCAGTTGAGATAATTCTAGTTTAGTTTAAAAACAACTGTCATATAATTAAAAAAGGGTAGAGTGCACATAGTGGAAATATCTTATTACCCCACATAAAGCGGGTAAGTTGAGACTGAATGTCATTCAGAACTTGTCACTTTCCTGTATTGCAATTCAATTCTCTCCAGATAAAGTGGAGGCAGGTTCATAGAGTTATTTTGTTAGTTATGTAAAGTCTCTATTATTTTAAGATGCTGGAGTAGCTCTTGATAATGGAATACTACCACTTACAATAAATGGTATTTAGTTGGGCGGAAAAAAGGGCAAGTAGTGCTTAATATGGCTTAATCCAGCTTGATCAACGTTGAAAATATCAGTAGAGAATAGACATATTATCTAAGTTGGTATGGCTAAAGCTCATATTTGATCATTCATCCACTTGAGATGAGGGTCCCTAATGATAAGGAGTTGACAGAATCTAAGAATCCAATATTTGAAGCTGGTTATGTTCAGAGGACGGTGCAGTAAGTTCCACCACCATATAAGCTGGTAGTTGCAGATTAAGTGACGCGACAGAAGGTTATTCTACATTTATGTTAATCACCCACATATTGAGGTGAGGAGTATCACATTAGGAAAAGGTATCTGATTCTGAGTCACGATTGTTAATCACAGTTTTCAAGTTTTCTGGGGCTTGGTGAGACCTGGTAGGGAGTACCAGAAATTTTTTGGGATTGGAGGATGAAATCCAACCATTAAGGAAGTGTTCATGATAATAAAATGCCTTGGCATAAATATTTTTATTGAAAATAAAACTTAATAACAAATAAGGCTAAAAGTTCCATAGTTGGAAAATATTCAATAATTTTCTAAAAATTAATGTCAACTAAAATATTATAAAAAATAGTAATTTAGTTTATCTCAGGGGGTGATATTTAGGGATTATTAGGTACTAAAGCTTCAGGGAAACCTTCAAACACTTCTGAGACAAGATCTATATCTTTTTTCGGATTTTCTACAATATCTTTCAATCTTTTTAAAGTAGTGATATCTAATTATCTAAATTGGATTTGGAACCCTACAGAAGTGTTGGTCGTTTCTTTAGATTAGGTTTGAAACCCAACATCAGAGGCAATCAAATTGTCAGATCAGGCTGCTTTCCTGACACACTCCATGCAAGTTGAAGGCCATCCAGGATTGGCCATACCACACCACTCAAAAACAGCTTTGATGTTTCCTTGATACCATGATTTTATTGAATAAGTTTTCCTCAGCCCTCACTCAGTTGATCGCGCCCCTCTACTCACTAACAGAAAATGTTCCCTTTTTCAAATGGTCAAATTAATGCCAACATGCTTTTGAGAAATTTAAGAAAATTCCTGCCAGCACCAGTTTTTGTGTCATGCTTACACATCCAATCCCTTTATTATGTCTTATGAAGCTTCTGAAGTTGCTGTGGGGACAGTGTTATTACAGAAGCATAAAGGGAAAGAACATCATATAGCAAACTTCTCTGTAAAACTCAGTTCCATGGAATAGACATGGGCAATATATGATAAAGATCTGGTAGCAGTAGCTTGGTCATTTACCCACTGGAGATATCTCCACCAGAGGGCGCAACATAAAATCACTGTGTATATTGACCATAGATATCTATTGTATTGTTAAAAGTCACAGAAGCTGGCCCATTGCCAGGCATGAGCCTAACTGAATCCGTGTATCTTCACTTCAAATATGGGTTTAAAAAAGGGCCCACTGAAAATTATGCCTGATATGTTGAACTATAACCCCGTTTTAGCTCTAATTACAGATGAGACCTTGTCTGATCTTACTAAAGTGGTGCCCCCTCCAGGATCCTTTCCCTGGCACCAGTCACAATATTGCATGCTGATCAGTCTTCACAACCCATGCTTTCATGAGGCTTGGATACTCAATTATGTTGCTCTGAAGGGGTATAATTAGTGGAATCCCTGAAAACATGAAACTACTAGCGGCCTTTAAGCATTAAAAGGTGGGGTAAAGTTTTTTTGTGACAGTATTTAAGTCTTACCTGTCCTACATACACATGTTATTAATTATCACCATGTTCTACCTGAAGTAGGTCGCCTAGGATTAAAAAAGTTTGCTGAACTTGTCAAAAGGTCTTAGAGTTGGCATGTGTTCTCTAAGTACATTCTAAGGTGTGTAGAAAGCTGCGTCACCTGTCACAGCTAGTGGCATTTTATCTGATGTGGACCGCCCCTCTAAGGCTAAGCCACAGAAGCCACAGAACTAATACTAGAATTCTTGAGAGATGATAGTGTTATCTCCAAGGCATTGACTGAAGATTGTCTCTAGCCTTACCATTAAAGTATGATGCTAATAATGATACAATGGCAAAATTTTTGGAAAAAATGGTTCAAAAAGTTGGAAAATTAATAAGTAAAAAGTGATTAAGTTTGGCTAAGTTAAAAAACTTGATTTTCTTTGATAAGTACAAACGTTTCAGCTCAGATCAGGTTTTAATAACCACAAAGATCTTGTAATCTCCCACTAAACCTAGTATTGTATCTGACGCGTTTTTGCTTTTTTTCAGATATTATAATTTAATCTGATAACTAAAGGTTACTTTCTGTCAAATTTACCCTTTGTTAAAATTTCCTTCCACTCAATTTCACTTTTAAGAGATTTAAAAATTCAAGTTAAAATAGAACTAATTTGAGCCACCAACTACCATTCCAAAATTATTTCTGAAGCTCCACCACCAGATGCTCTAGTATTGTGAAGCGGCATAACTCCTTCTGGCACCTTCTTCCCCGCCATAAAATGTGTTAAAAATATTACAACTAGTTAAATTCTACCAACTATCATTATGTGCCTCCAAAGGACTTATAACTTCACCTCTCATGCGCCCATCTGATCTGCATTCACCCTCTAGACCTCCCTCATTCCATTATCTGATTTTACCCCTGAGTCAATCATGGCTTATTCCTGTATGATGGCAATTCAATAATTAATCTCGCCACTGCTGATTTCGCGCCAGTTGGCTTAATTCACTTTTGCCCTTCTAAAAGCTATCTTGACGTTGGGTTTCCAACTGAGGATGACGCTGCCACGGTGGCAAAAGCCAAACTTATTTATAAAAAATTCCCATTTCCTAAACCTATAAATGCCTACTCTCCAACACCATGATTGTGGTAAGTTTTGCCAACCTCTAATATTACCTCCCACCCCAGGTGTTGTATGAGAGAGTTTGATGGGGCTCTCAGACTATGGCTTGGACCCTATTCTCCACTTAACTATCCCTAGCGGTGCCAAGTGCACCACGGCTCCCCAGCCTACTGCTACTATCACCCCTTTCCACTCTGAAAACACCAAACAAATTTCTCAAAGTTCCACAAGGCATCAGCACCCGACCCTTTCTTCTGGGCATGTGTCAACAATGGATGACAGATTTTCCTTTTCTGCTTTACTTTGGAACATTCCAAAATATCCTTCCAGCATTCTTCTAACAATGGAATTTCATGCTGATTCTGAAACCTACACCACTATGGCAGAATATCTGGGGTACATTATTGCCAGTACCCCCACTGCCAGTTCAATCAATAGCCCAGCATCCCAAAAGCTCTCCTTCCAAAACCTCCACCAGCCTCAACTAACAGTTCACCCTCCAGACAATCAGGCGGAGGCTTGGACCACCAGTTGTTCCAAAACACCTTCTCATTTGTCTGTTCCACCTCGCCTTTATGCCGAGGCCCTGATCTTATCTAACTAGAATCCCTGGTTCTTATTAGCTGAGGTTCTGAGATTAGATATCTTAATGAACCATCCGCCCTTAATTTTGAATTCTCTCACATTAAAATTTGACATTCATCTCCCCACTCAGTTTTACGTTCCAAGAAATATGCCATACTGTTACACTCCAATCATCAGCTCGCTGTTGACGTGGTTTCCTCACCCACCTGTCATCACCTCTGCAAAGCTGTAGCCAAGCCTATTGCACCTCTGACAGAGGGTCTTCTCCCCCACGCTGTCCCAGCTCAGCTTTCCACTGCAGGTAAGCATGACCTCCTCAGGTATCATAAAATTGCCCATGACTAAATCCTTAATGTCATGGCATTAACAAAAAACCCTAAAGCCAAGTACACATATTCCAAAATTGGTACCTTCATCAAGCTATGGAAGCATATATCCAGGTGGAGCTCAATATCACAATATAATTTGGCGCATTTAAATGTGGCGCATGGTTCCTTCCCTGATCCTTCTTTGGGTGATATTATCCATAATGTGGATGTCCTCAAACCCTTGATTTCTGTCTTACCCACACCTTGCTTCACGCCAATGAAGCTGATGATATGCCCCTTGATCTCCTTCCAAATCTGCCTTGGTCATCTTGCAGTTTGCCATTGCCAGCCTGGTTGATTTTTATTTCTTTTGGTTTAGTGCCATTTTTCTTGCTTTAGCGTTTTGGCCTGCTTTATTTATTTATTATTATTTTTAGTAATTGACAGCTTATCAGATCTTTGAACTGTAAGCTGAGGTTTAAGATGGGATCTAAGCTATAAAACTAGCAGAGAGGCAGAGAGAAGACAAAAAATATGGGGTAATTAGACTACTTTATTAGGTTAGAAGTATTTGATATTTCTAGAGCAATTGGGAACACAATACCAGGAAACATTCCATGTTCCCATACAATCAAGACTTCAGAGCCCTTCTGGATCAATTGCCTAGTTGACGCCTTCATTGTTCTTCATTGACAATATCCTTGTGACCAAATTGATGAGATTCATGCCTTTTGTGCTTTAGGAAGTAGAGGTATAATTATGGGTGTCTCCATCAATTACCATGCGCAAGATCCTTCCTGATTGGATATCCCATCAGTGCCTACATTGACAAGTTTTGATTGAAAGTGCTTGAGAGTTAATTTATTGGGGTTTAATTTGGAAAAAGGTATATTGACTCTCTTATTATATTAAATCGTGACAACGCCCCCCTCAAGATTCTGTTGGAGGGGAATATTGGGCTTTAAGGATTGGCCATAAAATCAGTTGACCAATGTCCCTTGGGTAACGTTGGAAATGGAGTGCTCAGAATTCACCTTTTTTGACTTAGTAGGATTCTAAACAAAGAGCATTGAGCTTATTCTGTCACCCTCCAAGTTAATGGTGATAGAAAAAGACTAGGTCGTCTAACTGGAACATTGTTAAAGAGGGTCATATAACACTAGAGTGGGATGTCTCCTTTGCTGTATTGGTGAAAATTCCATCATTAATGAGGGCTTGAAGCTTAATAAACAATCATCTGAGGTCATCATTGTTAATTTGGAGTTTTCAGGTACAAAGGAATCCAATAGGAGTTGCATGCTATTTGGTACTCAAGGGTACATCCATATAAAGCCTCAAATGTGGACATATTGATTATTCAGTGGTAGCTTATCTGATAAGCTAGCAAGGCGCTGGGCAGATAGTGATTCCAACACATATATTTAAAGGTTGCCATCTTCTACAAGATAAAAACAAGTGTCCCTTGAGTGTTTCTACCGCCCCATAGTAGGGATTATATGGGACGGTGAAACTTTGTTAGTATAAGGAGAGAAATTAGTTTTTGGACTACCTGTGAGATGAAGTTGGGTCTATTGTCCAAAAATAGAGTTTGTGGGAACCCATGCTGAGCTAAAAAAGGTCATGTAAGGATAGGGCTGTAGCCTTTGTGGTGGCAGATGGAGCAGAAATCGCTTTGACCCATTTGGTCAAATGGTCTACAGCCAATAGAATATACTTTTGCCCATATAAACCGATGAGCAAAGGACCCACCATATCAATGCTGACAACATTATATGAGCTTAAAGAAGTTACAACTAAATGTTGATGCTTTTATTTCCTACTACTATCACTATTAGTAATACAATTTACCGCGAATTATCCAAATTTGACAATCAACCAGGAAAGTGAGCAGATTCATACGCACCAACACCAGCTGGGCAAAAGTGGCCTTGGAAAAAGGCCCCAAACCCACCCAACCTGTCAGAGAAAAATGTCCCAGCAGTATGTTGGGACAACCCCCCCCAAAAAAAGGGTGAGCATAGAGCCACACCCGGAGTTTTGCAATTTTTACAAAAAATGGGCGCTTTCACAAAAATCAAACATTCCCAACCCTTGTCCTCCCTCGAGCATGGCCTTAGAATTATGGTTGGCAATACCTCTCTTGAGTCATGGGAAAATTTGGGAGAGGCCTTCTCCACAATTTTCCCGAATACCATCTCTTTAAATTTTAAAAATTTACATAGATGATGGGTGGATGTCAGGTTCATGACCGTGGAGGAAGCGGCGGATGCAGCAAAAACCAAATTTTCCATAAAAATTAACAATGAAGACCGCATTATCCACATGGTGCACACACAATGGAATGAGGCAAATGACCTATTCATCGTATTTGACTGACTCCTGAGCACCTGTAAGTCTCAGGTAACGTTCTTTGGCTCTTTATCAGGCCATCTTCCTGTTCCCAAATAAAAAGACACCAAAGAGGATAGCAGTACCTCTCATCACTCAGGGTGACCTCGCTCATGTAGTAGATGAGCGATGAGTAACAGCTCGTCCACTTTGAATCCCACCTCCAATACCCACACTTACCTCGGCAGAACTGTTGCAGGGAATTAGTGAAATCTGTGCTGAGATTATTGAATTGAAATCAGTCGGGTCTAATTTGGCTAGCAATCTGGCTGATGCTCAAAATTTGAATGACTGTAAAAGCATAAAGAATGAGATATCAGCTGGATTGCCCAATGGTTCCAATTCAATCTCCAGACCAGTTGAACAAATATCAGGCGCTATTAATAAGGGTTTAAAGCCCTCAAATAGTAATTTGGGCG
>JAKSZP010018064.1:0-16426 GCA_022478985.1 Massospora cicadina
ATAGAGGAGCTTTTTGGCTTGCCCTGCATAAACATTAAAAAAAGATAAAAAAACTTTAAAAAGCGTTTATTATTACTTTTAATTTAAAAAAAGTTTAAAATATTTTAAGAAAATTTTGTGGCATCTATTGGCGGATCCCACAGCCTTGATCTTTTTCTTCAAGGTAATATCAAACGCTTCTGACTTCATCTTGATAAGGATATTCAAAAGTTGGAATAAGTACTGCTCAGCACTCATCTCTAAAGTTGGATTGACCACTGAATATAGAAATGGTGGTAAAAACGGCCTTCCTAACATACAAAAATTCAAATGGCGTTTTTTCTGTCACCATATGATGACTAATGTTGTATGCAAATGTCATCAAACTGAGGTAGGTTCCCCACACAGAAGTTTTACAACGACTAACTTCCTCAGCATCACGGCCAGCATTTCATTCACCTGTTCTACTGGTCCGTTTGTCTATGGCTGGTAGGGTACTGAAATGTCTTCTCAGATCCCCATTATTTTGTTCAACCTCTGGATCACGTAAGATGAGAAATTTATTCCGTTGTTGCTCAACAAGACTTGTGGACATTATGGCAATAAACAACTGATCCAGGATAAACTGTGAAGTACTTGTTGCATCCACTTTTTCCAGAGCCTTCATCTTGACCATCTAGTCAGATGATCATTTAAAAAATATAATGTACCCAAAATTCCTCAAGCTCATAGTCAGTGGTCCCATCACATGACGGACACTGTATGACAGGAAAATCCAGTGCAGACCAGTTGATATTTAGTTGTGTTATTATGCGGTTTATGCAATTGGCGCTCCATGAAACAAGCCAGATAATCGTCCACATCATAGTTAATGGAATCTCAGTAATAATACTAGCAAATGTGGTTGGTTGCCTTCCTCAGGTCACCATGCCTAAAAACCTTATGTGCAGCTTGGACTATAGCTGCTTGTTCAGATAGTTTCTGAAATAAAAGTCATTTTCTTACAATTGTCTTAAATACTTGCCCATCATTGGTCTCAGTATTTTCCATCACTATTCACAGCGTAACTTATTTTTATTGGGGATCATTCCTGACTTTCCACTGACTATTCTCTGAAACAGCTCATCAGCCTGTTGATATACCACTTGGACCATTGGTAGCCTTTATAAGACATCTGCATTCTGATAAGAAGCTCCTTCTTGGAGGACTATCTCAAAATTGTGAGCTTCAAGCTTCAGTGCCCATCAGACCAGACATCCTTTCTGTTCTCTAAGGTTATGCAGCCAATGCATGGAAGAGTGGTTTGTCACCACTTTAAAGTGAGTACCATGAATATACACCTGAAACTCATTAAAGGCGTAAAATCACCACAAGGCATACACTCTCAGCAACAATGTAATTCCGTTCTGCTGCTGACAACGTCTGGCTCATGTAAGCTACCAAATGCTCATCTCCAAGTTCATCCACTTGACTCAGGACAGTGCCAATCGCCATTAACAAAGCATCAGTCTGTACTATAAACTTCCAATTGAAATTCAGATATTTCAAAATTGGAAACTAATAAGATACTGATTTAACACAAAAAAAGAATTCTAGTCCTCTTCATTCCATACAAAACCTTTCTTCAGATCCTTCAGCAAATAGAAGAGGGGCTCGACAATTCTTACAAAAGTCTGTATGAGTCTTTGGTAATAATAATTCATTCCAAGGAACACTTGGATATCTCAGACACTTTTAAGGATAGCCATCCATTCTATGGCTTCAATTTTCTTGTTTGCGACTGCAGTCCACTGCAGTTGATGACAAACCCCAGATATTCCAACTCTTTCTTATAGAAGTGGCACGTCTTTAGCTTAATGTTTAGATCAGCTGCTGACATTATCAAGAAGTCTTCTTTTAAAGTGGTGCAAATGGTTAGTAAAGATCCTACTGAACACATTTATGTTGTCCAAGTATACCATACGCATGACAACTTCAAGTCATTCAATATGGCGCCCATGGCCCTATGGAACATCACAGGCGCATTGCAAAAACCTTGAGGCATCCTCGTTAGTTGGTTTAGGCCCCTGCAATGTGATGTTCATGCACTTCTCCTGATCTTCCAGGGCAAATCAATTTTCCAATACCCAATATTAGATCCATTGTAGAGAAATACTTCGCTTCCCCCAATGGATCTAGACATCATTAGTTCATGGTAGTGGATACAAATCCTTTTTTATCTTGTTCAGCAATAATAGTCAATCACCACCTGATTAGATCTGTCCTTTTTCTTCACTACCATTTTGGGATCAAGCGAGTTTTTTGGCTTGCAGGTGCTAGATGCAGCTGAATATCCACAAAAATCACTATAAACTTAAAAAGGTTAATTTTACAACAAAAGTAAAGTTGAGCTTTTCTTAAGTTTTATTTGGGGCGCGGGTTATGAAGAAAAAAGCGTCTACTTTGATATTGACGTTCAGTATCTAAACTATTGTAAGTATTGAGAATTGTTGGGTTTCAATGTAGCATTTGGAATAGCTTAGATGCATTATGAATTAGTAAATATGGTATACTATCCTATTAGATCTTAGGAAATTTTAGTTACTTTTGGCGAAACAACAGATGGGATGGGGTTTTGAGGAAGAATGTACCCATGTAGTAATGTTTTGATGTATTTCTACCGATCACCGCTTGACAAAATGCTTTCACCTTGGTGGACCTCCGCCACGCCTATAGAAGGGGGTGATCCCCACTTAGGTGTTGTAACAGAACTAGAGGTGGTAGGGGAAGAATCATTTGATGGATGCCCCGGAATATGCTGCATGGTTGGAGGAATCCAACTACATATTTTTAAGTTATTTGCCCATTTGCCATTCATAAAAGTGTTACCCCAATTCATGGGGTTCCACTGAGAATCAGCCAGGGTCTTTTGGCTGATATCATTGGTAGTATCATATAAATGGTTATTATTAGTATCAAAAACATGAAAATGGCCGACATTTCCCCTTTTTAGCTGCTTTTGACTTAAAACATTCTTTATTTGCAGCTGGGAGGGAAAATTTCCAACATCACCCCCTCAAGAATGTTAGGGGGAAAATAGGGCCATATGAATCTTCCATTTACCTGATTTATAGTTATTCTGGTAGCCAAGGATTTTATGGAGTACTCATTGCCTCTTTTGTAGTTGATGGTGAAGGGACCCTCCCAAATAGATTCAAGCTTACAACTTCTAGGAGTGATGTGGTTGTGGTAGTATAATACCATATCGGACACTTGGAATGTAGGTAGGGGGTTCAGAGCATCATTAGCAGCCTGCCCTTCTTTAGTCACCATTTTTGCTAAATAGGTATAGCTTTGGATTGGAGTTGGACGATGCGCTGAGCCAATCTTCTAATGACTTTCTCAGATTCTTAAACTCTGGAAGAGAATGCATCTTTAACTAAGAGGGCAGGTATTCCTGGTTCCCTCCCATATAAGACATGGAATGGAGACATTCTTAAAATCCGATGATAGCTAATCCAGTATGCCATAAGAGCACTGGGTATGTAAGGAGAGTGTCTATAACTCTCCTGTTTCCAGCGTGAAGGTGCTTTGTGCACAGAGCCAACGCATGGAAACTAGCCGTGAGAACCAAAGTTACTAGAGCCAAGCAGAGGATGCTGGAGCAATAATATCTTATAGGGAAAAGTGCGATTTTTAAAACAAAAACCCCACCAAAAACGATGCGGTGCACAAAAGGGAAAATGGTAAGCATCCCAGGATGGAGGGAACCTGGGCGAACCAATGGTGCATGAGGGGCTAACCAGATCATCTGTTAAACTGTTTGGTGGATGTAGCGCAAGACCTCCTCAAAGGGGTCCACGCCCAGAATTGTTTGGAATAGTATTTAATAAAAAAATGTTAAAATGGGGAAATTTTATTTGGGAAGTTACCCAAAAAGGAGCGTTGGTCAGGGAAACAAAATTAAACTAAGCCAGGGAAATTGGGGCTCGCTGAAGTGGGCCCAAGCACTGACCCACCAATAGGCATACACTATCATCCAGATTGGTAGAATACGCCAAAAATGACTTCACTTAAGTAATCGATTGAAGTTGGATTTGACCCAAATGTGTGATTTCATAAATGGAATGAGTTTTGAAACCCAGTTCCTTGACTACCAAACCAAAACGTCTGCATATATTACATAAACTGTTCGTTTTAATGCCTGGGCCAACATAAGGGGCTGAGCATTTGGCACCTCACTAACCAACCTGGGCATATTTAGCTTGTGTCCAGCGTTGGTCCAAAGTGTGCCTGAGGTCAGGGAGGGCCTAAAGCTTCACCTTCTTGGCCTCCTGGCGCCCAGCCTTATCCTTGGGGTTGGTCCCCACTATGATGTCATCTACCCATGACAGGGTAGGTATTGATCCCAGTGAAGAGAACAGAGGAGGCCATTTTTTGTAGAATGGAAACCAAGGTTCCATTTGCTCTTTACATAGTCCCATTGGTAGAGGGATTGTAGGGATCTGAGAAAAGTTGTTGGGCTATCATGGATGTGGCCAGGATTTTGACTACTCTGGAGGTAAAGTTTCTAATGTTGTCGCAGAGTAGTACTTGGGGACAGCCATGACGAGTGAAGATGTTTTGATGTAAAAAGGTGATAGTGGCCTTGGCCGTTCAGTCAGGAAGAGCCACGACTTCAACCCACTTAGTGAAGTGGTCAATAGCTATAAGGATAAATCGGTGACCACTAGTTGTCTGAGGGAGGGGACCTACTACCTCCATACTGATAGTGTGGAATGGTTTTTGTGGGGTAGTTGGTTGATACTGATACCTAGTCTTGAAACTGGATTGCTTATTACACGTAAGGCAGGCTTCCAAGATGTCAACAATTGATTCCATAATTCCATTCCAATAGTACCGATCCTTGATCCACTCATAGGTTTTTTTGGCTCCCCCATGACCTAGGGTGGAGTGAGCTTCCAGGGTAGCAGATATGCATTTAGAGGGCCAAAGGTAAGGCAGCCATTTGGCCCCCACCTTCTTATACAGCTTCCCGTTCTACACTTTGGTGTTATGGGAGTGCCAGGCTAACATCTTCTGGACAGACACTCATCCTCCCATTCATTTGTGGTCATTATGAGTTCATGTAACCTCTCCGCCTCACTGTTACCCAAGTGAATGAATAGCAACCAAGTCAACCTATCAACATTCTTGTGACGGGTCCCAGCATGGTGTTCAATCTAGTATCTTAGGGCTGGAGCTTTAGAGCCATGCGGGCTAACCAGCCAGTAGGGTTCTTCATGTTTGTAGCCATTTCAACGAAGCATGGTCAGTAACCATAGTGAAAGTGGTCCCAAACAGGAAAGGGCGGTAGTGCTTTACAGCTAACAGAATGGCAAGGTACTCCTTCTATGTTACACTGTAGTTGCATTCCGACTTTGACAGCATCTTTCTAAAATAGGATACAGGATGATCAACACCGTTTTCATCAAGTTGGGATAAAATGGCCCTAACAGCATAGTCAGAGGCAACGGTAAACAAAATTAATGGTTTACCATAGTTGTGATGCCTCAGGATAGGATGTTTTTGTAGAAGAAGCTTTGACGTATCAAAAGTGGCCTTCTGTTCAGCGCCCCATTGGAAAGGGGTGTTCTTGGTCAGAAGGCGGACGAGGGATTCAATGAGTTGTGCAAATTTAGGGATGAATTGATGATAATACCCCATCATCCCTAGAAACACCTGTATATACCACAAATTTTTTGAGGTGGAATTTTTACAATTGCTTCAACCTTATCTTGTATGGGTTGGATTCCTTCTTGGGAAATGGCATGTCCAAGGAAATCCAATCTCCTTTGGAAGAAGGTACACTTTGATGATTTCAACATGATATTTGACTCACATAACCGTTGAAACACCTTTTTAAATGATTAAAATGTTCGTTAAAGGTTTTTGAGAACACCATGATGTCATCGAGATAGACAATGATGCAACTTAACTTCAGGTCCTGCAGAATGTGATCCATGGCGTGCTGGAAAAATACAGGGGCGTTACACAACCCTTGAGGTAATTGGGTGGGTTGGAAAAGACCCTCATTGCAAATGAGAGCACATTTCTCCTGGTCCTAAGGAGAAAGGTCCATTTGCCAATAGCCACTAGCCAAGTCCATGGCAGAGAAAAAGTTAGAGCTGGAGAGTTGTGCCAGGGCGTCATCAATGCGGGGGATAGGATAGCTATCTTTTTTTGTAAGGTTATGTAACTTGCGATAGTCCATGACTATCTGATAACTCCATTCTTCTTTTTGATTAGCAAGAGAGGAGAAGACTAAGGGCTTTGTGAATGAATCAATAACCCCGCGTCTAATAATTACTTGAGTTCCGTCCTCATCTGCTGTTCCTCCACCTTTGATTTGCGGTAAGTTTTTGACTGAATGGGACGGGCATCACCCACTTAAATGGAGTGGCACCAGCCCTTCATGTGGCCGTAGTCATTATCTGATTTGGAGAATATGTCGCTAAAGTCTTCCAATAGAGTGTGAACTTTTTCAAGTTCAGTAGGGGTAACTCACCTGAGATATGGACGTTGGGTAAGGTACATACCAGGTTATCCGTTGGCAGGCCCATATCCAACGTTGAGCTAATGGAGTGAATTTGTTCAATGTCCTCCACAGGTACTAACAAGCCTCTACCAATCTCCTGGTGTTTTCTTACAACTATGTCCTTTCTGTGATGTTCCCCAACAAAAGAGTAATAGGCCTCTAGTAGGATGGGTCTAAAATGGCAGTCAATACCCAAGACTCTAGAGGGCTAACGCTCTCAATACTTACGAGGTGCAACAAGCAGTGGTGTGGGTTTTGGAAGGTGATCTTGGTGTCAACCAATCTTTCTTCACCCAGCTTAATTACTACCTCATCTGCAGCATAAAACGGTATACCGTCCCTAGCATCTACTGATTCAGGCAATTTTTTGTATTTCATCTTGCAGTGGTATAATGTAAAGGTAAAGCGGAAAATGGGTACTCAACCAGACAAGAGTATTCATTCTTGCTGAGATTTTTATTAGATAAAACTAAAGGAAAAGCATAATTGAGTAACGAAAAGGAAACCTTGCTTACTGTTGATGATTTCCTCAAATTCGATCACAAATTAGTGTCTATGAGCAATATATAGGTGTTGTTATCCAAAGTCACTGCAGGGGTGATAGAATAAGCTTCCCAATTTGAATGGGAATGGAAGAGTAAGCCCCATAAGCCTGGGTGTTGTTCGGGCCTGCAGTTCCAAACTCTTTGTTGTACTTAAAGTCAAACGCCAACATATTCTTTTCCATCAGCTTTGAGGAAATTACGTTCACTGGGGAGCTAGTGTCCAGGATGGCCATCACCCTGACTTTTTTAATGACCACTTCCACTCTAGTGAGTGTGTCCCCAATTTAGGAGACAGAGCTAGGACTTCCTTGAGATGGAAGGTAGAGGTGAGTTTGCGAGCAGTATCAGGGTAACTCTCCAAGATGGACTTCATGGTATGAACACGCTGAAGAGGACAAATTAAACAAGATAGGAGCTGATCCGCGTCACTGGTGGTATCAATAACCACAGGACACCCTAAAATTTGGCTGAGATATGTATCCTCAGGTATGGTGGTTGCGGCCAATCCTCCAGCGTTTAAAACTATCAGGGACTTCCACTTCAGCAGGTACTCCTAGTACATAGTAACTAACATCTTCGTAACCCCCCCCAGATTCATCCCCAGGGGTATTTTAAACAAGAGATAATGGCATAATTTGAGTAAATAATGCAGGCACATAAGATTCGTTGGCAAGAGGGGTGCCTATCCCTACGCTAACATCTCTTTTCCCTGCTCATGCTCCTCAGTGTCAGCTTTCTTTTTCCAGCACACAGACTCATGGTGTCCAAACTTGTCGCAGTATGCACACCAAGGGCGTTCAGACCGCTTGAATCTTAGTTTTGGCTCCTCAGAGCCCATAAATTGAAGGGTTTCCTTTTAGTCTTTAATGTCCAGGACCCAAGGATTAGGCTTTTGATCCTCAATGGCCAGAACACAAGGTTGGGATACTACTCCCATGAGGTACCTGAAGCTTGTGGAAGTCAGCAACATCTAGTAGAGCCTCTTTTATATCATTGATGGTGCATAAATAGCATTTGATGGAAGTGACATGCATCGGTAAAGGAGAGTGAGATGCCAACCCAGTTGTTGGACATTTGCCTCCCAGGCTTTAGAAAATGAAGGTTGTGTGAAAAATTAAGCCAAAAAGAGGAAATGTTAAACATTTACAAGTCTGAGATAATGAGGAGTTTGGATTTGATATAGGTAATGATTTAATCGGCCAAAAGACCCTGGCTGATTCTCAGTGGAAACCACAAATTGGGGTAGCACTAGTTCTAATACTTCATGGGCAATTAACGTGAATTTTAGTAGTTGGATTACTATGAATTCACAATATTCTGGGAGTTCCATTGGATGGATCTCCCCAGCCATTACCAGTTCAAGTCAAAAACATAAGTGGGGAAAACCCCTTTTATAGACGTGGCCAGGGTCCCTTGAGGTGCAATATTTTTCATAATTGGGGATTAACTCAAGTATTAAGTTGTTATCCCACGGTTATGTCTTACCCCAAAATAATTCCCCATTCATCATTCAGCTTAAGTGAAGTGAGTTTTCCAAGCTTTGATAGGTTGAATTGTAATATTTCCTTATTCAGAATGTAAAAAGCTGTTCTGACTTGCATTAAATTCCCTTTGACCCTCGATTCAGCTTAGTAATGATTGGTTAAATATCAAAAGGGTTCAGTTTTTATTTTATCCCCAGCTACGCTTACTAAAAAATTTGTAAACCAACTTTATAAACTTTTATAGTTTAAGTATTTTTAATATATAAATGGTATAAATCCCCTATTGCTGGATTTTGGTAGATTAAGCACCAAGCGAGCATCTCCCAAGGCCAAAAACCAACAAGTGGTGCTCACTACAGGGTTCCTGTATACCACCAAAAACTATTTTACTATGGCAACTATTCTGGAGCAAAGGCTAGCTTCTTTGGAAAACCAACTAGCCAGTGCTTTGGCTCGCCTCAAAAGGCTTGAGCAGCACTCTCCACACGGCCCTAATGGGCCCTCCCCTAATATTCTTAAACTTACGTTTAAAGACAAGTCCACACCTGGTGAGGGCAGTATCGCTTTCTTCCTTTATGTTTACAAGTCTTCAATGGAAGGAGCGACTGAACTGCAAAAGCCAAGTTTATCCTTCCCTGCTTAAATCGGATAGCTTAGGATATCATAGTTCCTTATAATGGCTACGCTTACCACCTTGACGGAGGTTAAACAAGCGCTGATTGACGAGTTTGGTTCACAACAGAGTTTACAACGACAAAAGCAGGCCTTTATTTGCCTTAGCCTGCAAGAGTGAAATTAATTATCTCATTGGTTGAGCGATTTTATGGCAAAGCTCAACCTATGCTGCTGGCTAAACTGCTCCCACTAGATGATGCTATTGCAGCTATCGTAGCTAGATTGACATCTTATCCCTCTTTAGCAATACTATTTCCGCAGTCAAGCATACCTTTCAAACTGTACGGGATATCAAAGAGGCACTGTTAGCAGTGGCTGACTTTTATGAACCTGAACTTTTGCAAAAAGCTCCAAAGTGGGAAGTAACTCTGACCCCTTCATCCTCTTCTATGGATGTATCCTCTGGAAACCAGCTGCTGAAGATCTGCAATGACAAAATACTCTATACAATGTTAAGATAGCCATAAACTATTGGCAGTTATGGTTCAGTGCTACCCTCCAGATTCAGGTCAAAAAGCTCAGCCAGTGGAAACAGTTATCACTTTGCCTGGACCCCTTGTTGCAGAGCAGTCTACTAAGGTGTTAATGCATCACATACATCTAAACCGCTGCCTTAATTTCTTTCAACCTCAACTCAGGTTGCCCCTAGTTCAAAACCTGCCGTTATGGGAAGTCTAAGCTGGTCACTTCTAAGTAAAACGTCAAAGCCATTACACTTCCAATTCTTCCTCAAAAGTCGGTGCTGATACAATGCTCTTTTAAAAGGTCAAATGGGTAGATGAGAGTGATAAAGCCCTCCCCTGTGAGGAGACTAAGCCCATTTCTCAGCTCCCTCTTAGTAACTCGTTGAGGTGCATTAAGAATCCTCTGATGACGAGTCTGAGGGTGGTGGTGAAGACGCAGGCTATTATGTTTTTGGGAGCCTCAATGGAAGTGCTGGTTCCGAATAGGTTGAGGCCAGAAAGAATTGATATTGTTATAATACCACGAAGAACCTATCTTCAACAGTTGTTGAGATTTTCAGAGGTAAATGATACCGCTAGTGATGCGTACCAGCTTATTGGGACAGTGTATGATCCATCCATCAGGTTCATACCCTCCAATATATCAAAGACAACTACCCTGCGATGGATCAACGTTTTTTTCCACTCACCGTTTGAAAGAGGTCCTCGCCCTCCCCCCTACTTTTGGTAACAACATAACCAAGGTAGATGTTGTTATCAATAAAGTGCGCGTTCTAACCATCCTTGATATGGGCGCTCCAGTGAACGTGGTCTCTTCAAAGCTCATTAAAAAAATTAAGTTGGCGCCTGACATGGACTATTCACAAGATTTTGGACTTGCAGTGCCTAACAATACGCGAGCAATTGGCCCTACTCTTCCCTACCCATACAATTTGAGAAACTTTTACTTGCTGCCCCTGCGGTGGCTTTGGAAAATAATGCATACGACCTGCTCATTGGTACTCAATTCTTGAATTAGTATAATAATATCATTAATATGAGACAGGGATTTCTTTTTTAAATTATAGAGCTTCCTAATCTTTAATAACGATGAGCCTAAAAAGAAAGAATATACATGCATCGTTAAGTATCCTTCATCCACCCTCACCCTTATTTATACCACATCAGGCAGAAACACAAAAAATTCCTGACTCCGTGGATGCTTCAGAGGGCATTATATTATATGCATCAGAGGAGGTAGTAGTCAAAGCGGGTGAACAAAAGGTGATAGACACCAAGATTACCATGCAAATCTCCTGTAACTGCCTCCTGCACTTAACAAGCATTGATGGAATAAGCCCTTTAGAACCTTGGGTGTTACCAGATATCCTAGAACCATCTCATCAGCGACCAATTAATCTCCTGTTGGGAAACCTTACCAACAAGGACATGGTCATAAAGAAGCATCAGGAGAATCGGAGAGGCCTGCTGGTCCCAATTGAAGGTATTAGCCAAGTTCACTGTATTGGGTCTATGGCAGATATGGGCCTACCAGCTGATCAATTGTTATGTACTTTGGACACTGTTCAAATCTCAGATGACCTAACCCCCGCAGAGCTCAATAAAGTTCATTCTTTACTGAAGTCATATTGTGACATTTTCTCCATATCTGATACCGGTTAAAGGCACATGAATGGTTGGAATCACACTATTGATGTCAGGGATGCTCGTCCCATTTGATCCAAGCCCTAGCACAAATCAAAAGTTGAGGAACAACAGATGCAGATGGAGCTCAAACAAATAAAGGATGCTGGGTTGCTGGTACCTTCACAAAGCCCTTGGTCATCCCCTCTCCTACTTATAAAAAAGAAATATGGAGGTCATTGGGTAGCTATGGACTACCGTAAGCTGAATAACCTTACTAAGAAGGACAGCTTTCTAATCCCATAAATTGATGATGCTCTGTCGCATCTCTAGGTCCAAGCTTCTCTCCGATATGTACTTGGCTAGTGGATACTGGCAGATGGACCTTTCTCCACAAGACCAGGAGAATTGCACCCTTATCTATAGTGAAGGTCTTTTTCAACCCACTCAATTACCCCATGGGTTGCTCAATGCTCCTGCCACTTTTCAGTGGGCGATGGATCATATTCTTCATGATCTCGAGCTCAGCTGTGTGATTGTCTAGCTTGATGAAATCACAGTATTTTCCAAGACCTTTAACGAGCACCTTACACATCTAAAAAGAAGTGTTCTTATGCTTGCGGGCCTCTAACATCAAGCTAAAGCCCTCTAAATGTACTTTCTTCCAAAAGAAGTTGGATTTCATTGGGCACGCTAGAGCTCAAGATATGATACAACCCAATCAAGATAAGGTAGAAGCGATATCTAATATGGCTGAGCTAAAAATTTCATTCATGACATACAGGTATACTTGGGTATGCTGGGGTATTACCATAAATTCATTCCCAAGTTAGCCCAGCATAGTGATCCACTCATGCGTCTCTTGGTCAAGAATACTCCGTTCTATTGGGGTGCTGAACAAAAAGCTGCGTTTGAGACCCTGAAAGCTCTATTAATAAGGCCTATCCTCCGTCATCCTGATCATTGCAAACCTTTCATGTTGTTCACAGATGCCTCTGATTATGCCGTTGGAGCTATCTTGGCTCAGTTGGATGAAAATGGGGTCAATCATCTTGTGTCTTGAGTCAGTAAGATGCTTAAAAAAGCTAAGCGCAACTATAGCGTTACTGAAAAGGAGTGACTTGCAATTTTACTTTCTGTAAAACACTATCCCTTTTCTATATGGGACTTCCTTTAAAGTGATTACTGTCCACGCATCCTTGAAGTGGTTACAAAATATGAAGGACCCCACTGGGCGGTTGGCTCGCTGGGCTCTTAAGCTCCAGCACTATGATATGACCATTAAGCATCGAGCTGGGACAAGCCATACGTACGTTGATTAGTTGACACGTCTGCCTATTCTACATCTTGACAATAGTGAAGAAGAGAGGTTGCATGACCTCCTCATGACTCCTGATGCTTGGGCGGATGAAGAAGAACCTGTACAAAAGATTCTAGCACAGCACTCACGCAATACCAATAGTTGAAAGTGGAAAATTGTATAAGAAGGTAGGAGTAGTTTGGTTGCCCTATCTCCAGCTATCTGAGTGAGTGCCTGTGATCATGGATTCTATCATGGGGCATGGTAAAGTACGCAAAACATATGAGTTGTTTAAAGAGCGTTATTACTGGGAATGCATCATGGAGACCATAGCTGAAGTCCTGGATGCCTGTTTGACCTGTAAAAAAACAATCCAATTATAAAACCTGGTACCAGTATCAACTGACTACGCCCCAACAACCCTTTCACACCATAATTTTGGACGTGGTTGGTCCTCTCCCTCAAAATACAGGTGGCAATCGCTTTATATTGGTTGGAATTAATCACTTCACCAAATTGGATGAAGCTGTTGCTCTCCTCGCTCAGACTGCTAAAGTCACAGCCACCTCATTACACCAGTACATATTGACCCGGCATGGGTGGCCCCAAGTCCTCCTATGTGACAATGGTAAAAATTTTACCTCATAAGTTGTAAAGCTCCTCGCCACCTCCTTGGGAACACAACTCTTCTCAGCCCCTTATAACCATCTACAAATGGTGCCATAGAAAGAGTTAATGGAACCCTGGTATCTATACTCCGCAAAATGGCTAGCTTCAACCCTTTACATCGAATCTTTACTTACCTAGTGCCCTCATGGCTTATCAGATTAGCTATCATCACATCCTCAAAATGTCCCCTTTCTGGGTGCTATATGGCTGAGAACCTGGGGTACTGGCCCTATTAGCCAAAGACATATTCACTGATAGGACTGACCCTGAGCAAGCCATGAAGAAATTGGCCCAGCATATATCATTCAGTTACAATCAGAGGCAATTACTAATTTGGCTAAAATTGTTACAAAAGAGGGTTAAAGCGCTAATGATCTCTGGGCCCCCCTTCCTTGCATTCCAAGTATCCAACTTGGTACTATACTACCATAACTGAATCAATTCAAGAAGTAAAAAGCTCAGCACTATCTGGGAAGGGCTTTTTGATAGTCACTTACAAGTGAGAGGATGGGATTATATCAAATGCCTTACTTCCAGACTCACCATTAACTGAGTTCACGGCCGCTTACTTCATCCTTATTCTCCCCCCCAACATTCTTGAGGGGGTTAATGTCGGACATTTGCTCCCAGGCTATAGAAAACGAATGTTTTGGGAAAAACTTGGCCAAAAAGAGGAAATGTCAGACATTTACAAGTCCACGATAATGAGGAGATCAAATTTGATAATTATAATGATTTAATCGGCCAAAAGACCCTGGCTGATTCTCAGTGGAAACCACAAATTGGGGTAGCACTAGTTCTAATAATTCATGGGCAATTAACATGAATTTTAGTAGTGGGATTACTCCGACTTTACAGTGGATTATGGGAGGTCCATTGGATGGATCTCCCCCAGCCCCTACCAGTTCAAGTCAAACACCCAAGTGAGGGCAACCCCTTTTATAGGCGTGGCCGGGGTCCCCCAAGGTGCAATATTTTTCATTAGAGGGATTGACTCAAATATTAGGTCATTACCCCACGGTTATGTCTTACCCCAAAATGATTCCCCATTCATCATTCAGCTTAAGTAACGTGTTTTTGCCAAGCTTCGATAGGTTGAATTGTAATATTTTTTATATAGAATGTAATAAGCGTTCTGACTTGCATTTATTTCCCTTCAACCCTCGATTTTAGTTTAATTACTGATCAGTTGGATATCAAAAGGTTTCGGTTTTATCTTATCCCCAGCTACACCTAGTAAAAAAAACTTATAAAACCCAACTTTATAAACTTTTATAGTTTAAGTATTTTTAATATCACTGGTATAAATCCCCAATTGCTGGATTTTGGTAGATCAAGCACCAAGCGAGCATCTCCCAAGGCCAAAACCCAACACCAGCCAATATAGCAGCAACAGCGTCATCCAAGGTGAACTTCTTAGAAGATAACAACGTCTGCGCTCCAATATAGAGTTATTCTGCAAAGGCAACCATTGCTCTCCTCTTCTTATGCTAATGCTCTTGAACGCTTGCTTCTTCATGCTTAAGCTTTGTTTTGAGCCAAACTCGTTAATGAGGGCCTCCTTAACCTCAGTTCAGGTGCTAAGAGCATCCATATGGGGGACCATTACCTCCTTGGCCATGTGACTCAAAATAAGAGAGGATGCGTTTGACCTTCTAGCGATCAGTAGCTCCTTCCATAGCAGCTTCATAAACATATAAAAATGAAGCGATGCTGCCCTCTCCAGGAATGAACTTGTCCTTAAAAGTTGGTTTGAAGACACCCTGGTCACCTCCAGAGAGGGTATGAACTGCAGGGGCATCAGTCCCTGTGGTTTCCGAGCAAAGGTCCAACTAATCAAAAGAGCGAGAGAGCAATTGAGCTGGTCTTGGATAGCTTTAAGCCTGGTTTTAATGGCGGTGATGGACTTTTGGGACTTTTGGGAAGCGGATTCACATAGATCCAATCGAGCTTCCATCCTTATTTTTTTGTTTCTAGTTCTTCAACCTGACTCCCCAGTGCCTTGGCTTTAAAAATGGAATTGTGACACAAGAGATCTCAGGTTTTGGTGGTCAACTTCCACCACCCCCACACGGGCTTTAAGCTCCTCTTTCATTTGCTTACACCCTTCATCTTCACGTGGATGGGGGATTTGTAACTGTTCATCCATTTAAGATGTTCATAGCTACGCTCAACTTGTGTCAACTGACCATGCACATCTTTCATCAGAGCAAGCCCTTCAAGTGAGTTTTTAACCCGTTGAGCTTCTTTATCCCATTTGCTAATCCTGTGGGATAAATATTTTGTAACTTCAAGGGAAGCTTTTAAGGTATAGCTTTTTTTCCAGTTGAGCAACCTTAGCCTCTAGACCTGAGGTAGCCCTTGAAGGTTTGTGCAATAGACGGCACTCAATCCTCTCAACATGTGACAGGGCTTGAGCTAGTTGCCACTCCACCACAGCCACAGTTGTTCCTCCCCAGGTTGAGGGGTGGACGCATGTGCAAAAAGGTCACAGCGAGTTTGCTCTTCATGTTTTTCAAGTTCTTTAGCGACTCCTCAAGTAGGGCAGTTGCTAGCAGTTGAGGCATGTAACTCATCACAGAAAACTTTCATCGACTACTCTACATAATTTACCACTCCAGTATCCAGGGTGGTGAGCCGCTCATGCAACTGAATAATTAATTTGAGGTTTGCCTCTATACCAGATTTGGCTGTTCCAATATGTTTAGAGGTCAGTTGATATAAAAAACTCATAAGCTAATCTTAGAGTATCATGGTTTGCTAGGTGTCGATGTAGCTCTTCATGATGGTCAGCTAATAGGTGTATCATATGAAACAAAGAAGGATGGGCAAACTTGTGGACATAAGTAGTTAAATTGGTAAGCTAGCTATAAGCATCTGGAAGGATTCGAGTTTCATAGAGGTACATAAGTTGGTCCTCTAAAGAAGAAACTCTTTCTCAGGAAGCAATATCGCCAGGGTTTTGTATGCCATGCGTTAGGTCTCTCACTACTTCAGCTGCAGGCCAGGTAAGGCGGTCAGACTCTGGTATCAAGATTCGTTCAAACTGTTCATCTCCAAATGATAAGGCTGGGGGCTATCCTTATGGTCATCTTATGCCCCATCGCCATTTTTTACTCAGCTATTAACAC
>JAKSZP010018065.1:0-16378 GCA_022478985.1 Massospora cicadina
GTTACATATAAAACTTTTTATTTTACTATAAAAATTAAAAATCGGGCTTCAAGGTGCACACGGACCCCCTCCCGTCCACCTATAGCCAGATTTTCAGAGCTCTACATGATCTAGTTTTGGCTGGGCATCGTGCACACACACATACACATTTGCTTTTATATATAGAATACACCAAGATTCAACAACTGACCTTTTATAGAGTTGGAGTTTAAAGCCAAAAGCTGAGCCAATTATGCTAGATTTTTTTAAAACTCCATACTTTATTAAATAAATTTAAGGGAAAGTAAGAGGGGAGGGCGGAATACAGAAGATTTGGCCGAGGGTACAAAAGACCGGGGATTCGGGCTGCTAGAGTTCTAGCACCTCTGACCATTGCTGATTGGTGATTGCCATCTCTAGCCACAGTTCAAGCAGCGGTGGGCTTATAGGCCATACTATTCTTAGATTATTAGTAGCTTCATCATGTGCAATGAGTGATCTGGTGGGGAAAGCCAAATGCATGGCCTTATAACACCTGGGGATTATGCGTGAGAATTTTGAGATCTGGTGGAGCTGATCAGAGATAATCTGAATGGTCTTCAATACCAAACCTCTGTGATAGGGGCACTCATTGCTCATAACTTTGGTGATGAGCACACAGTAAATTACCAACACACAATAATAGTAAATGAAGGCTTGTAGTTGGATTAGAGCTGTTCTCAGGGTTTTTGTAAATAACAGATCCTGCAACAGATGTATACCTGGAGGCAAATGATTGCCTGATAGGATGTATCAGATTGTGGACCAGTATTTTTTGAACATGGTACATTCATAGTAGCAATATACTATGTCTGATTCTGGTTTGGCATATAAGGGGCATTCTTTGTGCTGGTAATCTGGCCTGCTATGCTTGCCCAATTTGAATACCCAATTAAGGATCCACCATGTTACTGACTGCTGTTTGGCTGTGACCAAGCAGGTGTTCAGGCCCAAAATCAACTCCTTTGTCAGGTAGTTGGTGTCGTGACCTTTGGTAGTCCAGTCATTAAGGATTTGTGAGCGGGTGGGCAGATTGTGCCCCATTTTTGGGAGCAGATCCCCATATTCTATCAGCATCAATTAGTATCTAATTCTGATCAACTTGGTTGCATATTCATTGGCAATTTGGTTATGTTCTTTCCAGCTTGTTGCAGTAATCATTGCAGAATTATGTGCTTCATATCTCTTTAAATTTGGTCAGCCTCTCAGTCTAATTTTTCAAATGACCACCCACCCTGGCGCACAGCCTGATTGCAGAGTCACCAGTAGTATGGGGCTCCTTTTTGTGAGGTTATCTTTGGGTGGTTCACCATCCATTCACATAACAATTGTGAGGAGACTGGCTCTTGGAGGCCTTGGGCTCTTGCCCAGTTCACACCCCATGCTAGAGTCAGGCAGCACATGTGCATCTGTGTTAGCTTCAGAAATGACTTCCCCCATATGCTTCAGGTGTGAGATACAAAGTCCCTGAGGCCCATGCCTCCTTCATTCTTTGGTTTTGACAGGGCTTCCAGTGGAATTGGTGCCACCTTTGCCTTGAACCACTGGAAAGTTTGGAGCATTGACCTGATTTTCTTCTCTGGGTTTAGGCTCATCAGCATATGCGCAACATACCATAGCTTCAAGAAGATGAAGACATTTATTGCCTGCACTTTTTCCTTGAGGCATAGTCTAGCACCTTTCCAGCATGACATTTGGAACAATAAGCTTATTGATACTTCTTGTTCAGTCTCCAGTACAGCTGGTCCCTTGTCATTGAAGAGTATCCCAAGGTATCAGACTGTCTGGGAGCTCATAATTGGTGTTGTGTCAGTTGGCAGGCTGAAGTTCAGATTGCTGACCCTCATCACTGATGTTTTTGCCAAATTTATTTTTGCATTCAATGCAAGCTGGTTGTAACGCACTGGCTCCTTCCAATGAGCCACGAATGAGTTGGGCAACAGGATCCATGTTACAGACCATAGGGCTGACAGGGCTCCTGATACTACTCTCCTTGTGCGCACGCTACAAGATTGGACAAGCACCCCCTGGAAGACAGTTGCAAATATACTTAACCCCAGAAACATGCCTTGACTCCAAGACAAGGTATAAAGGAGGCAATAGCTCTCCCAAGCTCACTCTCAAAGTCCAATTCTTGTTGATTCAAGCCAAACATGGCTGCAGTTAGGCAATATTTAAGAATAAAAACAAAGTATAAATATATGAATTTTAAGTTCTTTTATTTAATATTGGCCAGGTCTATAGAAAACAGAACTGAGAAGCCTCCAGCTCCCAGTTCCTTCCCTATATACACATGCTACAAGCTAATATAAAATATAACACAAGCTTATGGTGCTAATCTGACTAATGCTTGGTGTAAACCTTACAGCAGGATCGCGGAATCCTCACTCAATGGTTCTGTGCCAGTTCCGATTCTCAACAGTTCCGCACCAGTTCCATTTCGAATTCCAAACGAACCGCGAAACTTCCAAGCACCTGTTCCATTCCATTCTTGATTCGAATCCAAATCAAATCTCGAAACTCCCCATTTTACCTGATTCTCGTTTTTCCTCAACTTGGACGCCCATCTGGCTCCTTGGCCTACTCCAAGCTCCTGCCCCTTAGGCGTCCCTGCCAGGACCAACTCCCCCTCCTCCTCCATACATCCAGACACAGCCTGCCCTGTCTTACCAAAGATCAGGGCAATGTGATGCTGAGGATAAACTCAACCGTCACATCACCCCCCCTAGACAAGAAAAACTCTTGGATTTTCTCAGGACATCGGGCACAATCCCTAGCTGACTGCCATGTGGACTCCTCAATAGGATGACCCACCCAACGTACCAAGAATGAACGACGTCCTCTCACCACTTTGGTGTCAAGAATCTTTTCAACTTCATACTCCTTGGCTCCTTCTCCAGCTGGGAATAAAGGGGAAAGACTTTCAGATGGCTGGCCAAAGAATGGCTTGAGCTGCGATACGTGCAACACTGGATGAGCTCTTGACCCTTCTGGGAGCTTCAGCTCAAATGCCACCTCGTTCACCGCCCTCACTACCTGATATGGGCCCAACGCCACCGGCCCCAATTTCTGGCTCCTTACAGGCAAGGCGTAGTTCCGAGCATTCACCAAGACCCAATCACCTCTCTTGAAAGCTCTACCTTCAGATCTATGCCGGTCTGCCTTCCTCTTCTGAGCTGCGACTGCCACCACCAAATTCTTCTTCAGGAGCTCCAGGGTGTCACGGGTATCTCGTGACAGTTCATCTGCCACCGGATTCCGCCCTTGCTCCCTAGGCCCCATACCCTCTGGGTGTTGGCCGTGATTTGCGAAAAATGGGGTCATACCCGTGGATGAATGCTTATGATTGTTATAAGCAAATTGAGCCAGCTTCACCCAATATACCCAGTCATCCTGCCGCCCTGAAACATAGCACCTCAAATACTGCTCTAATATCTGATTTACTCTCTCAGTTTGGCCATCTGACTGAGGATGATATGCTGACGAATGGCAAGCCTTGATCTTTAGATTACCCAACATGTGGAGCCAAAATTTAGATGTAAATTGCGGACCCCGATCTGACACAATCTCTTCAGGCACCCCATGTCTGGAGAAAATCTCATTTACAAAAATCTGTTTTGCCACTTTTGCAGAAATGGTCGACCGACAAGGGAAAAACTCTGCATATTTAGTTAGGCGATCCACCACCACCATCAAAGCATCCATCCCCTGTGACTTGGGCAGTCCTGTGATGAAATCCACACTCACTGAGGACCATGGCCTAGAAGGAATTTGAAGCAGCTTCAATTTTCCCCCCGGTGCCACCCATTGGGCCTTTGCCCTGGCGCAAACCACACAATGTGAAACATACTTCCGCACCACCTCACCCACACCTCTCCATGAATAGTGACGGCAAACAAGATCTAACGTCTTCTCTTGACCGGGATGACCTGCCAGAGGATGGTCGTAATTAGCTGCCATTACCTCTTGTTGCAGACTCTTCACTGGGACCCAAATCCTTCCCTCATGGTGTATGATACCACCCCAAACTGAGAATCCCGCATGCCCCTGCTTGCCTCACCTTCCCCTGTCTCTTCTCTTATCCGTTGGCCCAGCTCACATCTTTGCTGTGCAGTCTGGATTCTTCCTGCCATTCCATCTCTCCAGCCCTGTATTGTTGCAAACAAGTTCTGTGGCAACATCATGGCTGTGTTGAACTTCCTCAACTCCTCATCAGAAAACACCAGTCCAGAATCACGGCTCAATAAATCTGGCAAGATATTTTGTTTTCCCGGCTTGTATTCAATCCGCAGGTCATATTGAACCAACTCTAAGTGCCACCGGGCCTGCCTCTGGTTCATCAGGCGTGGGGACTTATAGTATTCTAAGGCTTGATGGTCCGTTTGGATGACAACTGGGTGCCTGGCATACAATAGGTGGTGTTGCCACTCCCCTAAGGCTGCAACTATTGCCAAAAGTTCCTTATCGTAAACTGGATAGTTGGTTTCAGCTGGTGCCATCTTCCAACTGAAATAACAGACAGGATGTTCAACCCCATCTTTACCCTCCTGCAACAACACGGCTCCAAGTGCAAAATTTGACGCGTCAGTCTCTACCACGAATGGTTTGTTTGGGTCAGGGTGTGCCAGAACTGGGGCTGTCAGCAAACTCGTCTTCACTTGCTGAAATGCCCTCTCCTCAGCCTCCCCCCCAAACGAATGGCACGTTTCCCGTCAGTCTTGTCAACGGCACAGCCCATTGGGCCAGATCCCTAGAAAACCTCCGCACAAAATTCACCACCCCCAAGAAGCTTCGCACTTCAGTCCTATTCCCAGGAGCCTTCCATTCCCGCACTGCTCGCAACTTATCAGGACAGATCGCTATCCCTTCTTGGAGGACCACGTTCCCTAGGAAGGACACCGATTCTTTATTGAACTCACACTTGGATGGCTTCAACTTCAAGCCCGCGTTCCTAACCACCTCCAACACACTTCTCACATCCCTCACATGGTCCTGTACCGATTTGGAAAACACCAGGATGTCATCCATATAGGCAACACAACACCTACCCACTAAGTCCCCCAATACATGATCAATCATGCGCTGGAAAACTGCAGGGGCATTGCGTAGGCCAAATGGCATAACCCTGTACTCGAAGTTTCCCAGATGACATTTGAATGCCGTATACCGCTGGTGCTCAGGGCGAACAGGAATTTGATTAAAAGCGTCCACCAAATCCAATTTGGTGAACACCCCACACCCGGAGATCATGGGCAGAATGTTCTCCATGAGTGGCATTGGATAGGGATCAGGTTCCGTTACCTCATTCAGGCGTCAGAAATCAACACAAGGACGTAACTCCCCCTGACTTGGGAACCAACAGGACTGGCGAAACCACCGGCGACTTGGAGGGCACAATCAAACCCATATCCAGCATCTTCTGGACATAACCCTCCAATGCCTCTTGGGCCCGGGGATTCAACGGATAGACTGGACAGCCCTTTGGTAACTCAGAGCCTTCCTTAAACCGGAAACCAAATGCAAAATCCCCTGTAGGTGAAAAAGGCGCATCACCTTTAGGCTCAAACACCTCCGCGAAATCCTGATACTCCCTTGGCAATCCTTCCGCTGACACACTTGAGGTGATTCCACCCATGTGCTTCACCAACGAACCTTGGGACTGAAACGTCCATTCAAACGACCCCTGGCCTCTAGGCGACAGCAGAACCCTCTCTCTCTTCATATCAAACTGTGGATGGACATGGTGCCACCATCTCATCCCCAGCACCACAGAATGTGGCAGGTGAGCCACGGCGTGAAACTCCTCCCTGAATACCTCCGAGCCTTGCCTCAACAGGACCTTGGCCTGTACTCGCCATACCGCCGTTCTTTTGGAGGTGTCTGCCAACTTCACCCATACATCCTTCTGTAATGACAATCCATGGCTTCTTGCCCACTTCTCCTCAACATAATTCTCCCCAGCTCCGGTATCAATCAAAGCTAGAACTTCACCGCAATCCCTTCCTTCATCCCCCACGAGCACACTGATGGGCAAAATCAGATAAGGATAAGATGAAGTAAGCGGTTTATTTTGAGGTACCAGATTCACCGGTTTCTTGTGAAAATTATAAGGAGCCTTCTTATTCTGAGCCTCAGGATCCTGAGTGGTAATCCCAATGGGAATCCCTGTCTCTCGCACCTCCACCATACCCTCAGGATTCCCTTGACTCTTCTTCCCTTCCTCCACATAGCTAAACCCCTTAGTACCATATATGGGCTCGGAACCTGCCCTTCTTCCACCACTCTGTCCTCAGAATCCCACTGGGGTTCGCACAACTTCCTGACGGGCCCGTACCAAACTCAACTGTCGTTCTACCTGCAAGGCCAAACCCCACCTCTTCCTCCAACGTCGCTGCAGGTTTCACCGCCGCCATTGCTAATAATAGATCAGCTTGCAAGTTTTGGCGAAACATGCGTGGAAGCTGAGTCTCAGGTGCCTTTGCTGCTCTTGCCAATGCGCGGAACATCTGGCCATACTCCTCCACTGACTTCTTCCCTTGACCACACTGCAGTAAAGCCGCCCAGGCCGAATCCTGCGTCTCATCTGGACATGCTGCACGATCAATCCAATCCAGACATTCCTCCACTGATACAGGTAACCCTGACTGCTCTTCCAAAAGTTCTCGCACCCAGTTGGACTGCTTTACTGGAAGTGCCAACAGAACCTGACTTAACTGCAAGGCAAACGAATCCTCCCCACCCGCTGCCTTTGTCAAACGTCCCTGAAACTGAACCCGGCTAAACGTCTGGTGGATCAGTTCCAAGTCTTCCAATTTCAAAACCGTGGGAATTCTTCCTTTTTCCTTCCCAGGCCCTACCACTTTCCCACCATTCCGGGACACACACTCCAAAACCCGGTATAATTCATGAAGCAAAAAGGCGGTGGAGAATATCACCATCAAGAGTGTTGCAGTATGGTTATACCACTTTGGAAACACAACTTCTTCTGGCACCTCTTTTGCTTGCCACCACAACGACAGGAAAGTAAATGAGTTCTGTTTAATGTAACGCACTGGCTCCTTCCAATGAGCCACGAATGAGTTGGGCAACAGGATCCATGTTACAGACCATAGGGCTGACAGAGATCCTGATACTACTCTCCTTGTGCGCGCTACAAGTTTGGACAAGCACCCCCTGGAAGACAGTTGCAAATATACTCAACCCCAGCAACATGCCTTGACTCCAAGACAAGGTATAAAGGGAGGCAATAGCTCTCCCAAGCTCACTCTCAAAGTCCAATTCTTGTTGATTCAAGCCAAACATGGCTGCAGTTAGGCAATATTTAAGAATAAAAACAAAGTATAAATATATGAATTTTAAGTTCTTTTATTTAATATTGGCCAGGTCGATAGAAAACAGAACTGAGAAGCCTCCAGCTCCCAGTTCCTTCCCTATATACACATGCTACAAGCTAATATAAAATATAACACAAGCTTATGGTGCTAATCTGACTAATGCTTGGTGTAAACCTTACAGCAGGATCGCGGAATCCTCACTCAATGGTTCTGTGCCAGTTCCGATTCTCAACAGTTCCGCACCAGTTCCATTTCGAATTCCAAACGAACCGCGAAACTTCCAAGCACCTGTTCCATTCCATTCTTGATTCGAATCCAAATCGAATCTCGAAACTCCCCATTTTATCTGATTCTCGTTTTTCCTCGACTTGGACGCCCATCTGGCTCCTTGGCCTACTCCAAGCTCCTGCCCCTTAGGCGTCCCTGCCAGGACCAACTCCCCTCCTCCTCCATACATCCAGACACAGCCTGCCCTGTCTTACCAAAGATCAGGGCAATGTGATGCTGAGGATAAACCTCAACCGTCACACTGGTAAAGGTTTAATAGATCCTCAGCGCCCTGGAGGTCAGTAAAAGAGCTTATTCCTACAACTGTATTGTCCACAAATGCTAGCATCTTCAGTGGTATTTTGTTAGGGTGGATTAAACCCTGAAGCTTTGTGTCCGCTGCCACTAGTAGAATGTTAGCTACAAAGTTGAAGAGTATTGGTGACATGGGGTCTCCTTGGCGGAGACCTTGCCTAACAGAAATTTTTTGGTTGCGCCATCCGCAACCATAATCTTTGTTATCAGACCTGAGTATAGCATCATTATCCATGTCTGAAATGTGTCAGGGATACCGACCATCTTCAGTGCCTCATGTAAGAATAACCGCGCTACTCAACCGTATGCCTTTTCCATGTTGAGGAACATAAGGTATCCTTGTTCAATGCCCCTCATATCCTGGAGTATGCTCTGGACTGAATCTATGCTGTCCCATATATTATGGCCTTTAAAGAAACCATGTTGGGCCCTATGTAGCGTGCATGGTGCTGTTGCCATCAGCCATCTAGATAGTATGCGCGTGAGCAGTTTATAATCAGCGTTTGATAGCGCAATTAGCGCCATTTCCAAAGTTGGTGTTTGAGGCCTTTTTTGTACAGAAGTACAATTCAGGTCTCATGTCCTCCTGAAACTTGTTTGCCATGGGTCAAACAGTGGTTAAAGAGGGCTTTGAGCTCCAGCGCTATGCGGTCTCAGAATATGCTGTATATTTCTGCACACATATTGTTAGGGCCTGGTGCTTTCATCCTTGGTGACTCCTTTAGCGCCCTATTAACTTCATTGATAGAGATTTTGTTGGATAGCTTGGTGACGTCTTCCAGTGTACAGCCACCCAGTGCCAGCTTGGCCAGGTCAATAAGGGTTTTTGTCACCAAATTGCTCATTTCTCGCTGTCAGAAGAGATTGCCACAAAAAAGCTTGACTTTATGCCTGATCATTTCAGGGTCTGTTGATACTGCCCCATCCACTGTCTCCACTTCCCATACCCTAGCCTTAGTTTGGACTTCCTTGAGGTGTTCAAGGCCCTCTTTGGTCATCATCCCCGCTAAGCTCTAATATTGGTAAGTTGCTTTGGTTCATCTCTCTGAGTCTTGTTTCATCATTATAACCCAATATTTTTTGTGCGTTGTTCAGTACTCGCTCCACCAGTCCTCTCTGTCCCAGTGGATGATCCTCAGTCTTTCTAATTTAGATTTCAGTTGCTTCATGGCGGCTGTTCACTTGTAGGAGGTCACTTTTTCAAACTTTATACTAACGTGTTTCATCTTTGTTTTGATTTGGGTCCATCTTTCTAGCGGGTCTAGCTCCAGGCAATTGTCCAGATGCGCTATTAACTGATCCAGTCCCACATCTATCATTCAGCGCCAATCCCCATTCCTCAACATGGCTGGTGCCAATTGCCACTTGTGGTTCCTTGGAGGTTCGTAAAGGTTGATCTCCACCTGGATGACCATGTGGTCGCTTTTAGCATTTATGCTAACCTCGCTGTTGGACGCCATCAGCCTGAGGTCTGATGATATGAGGATGTAGTCTAACTATGATCCTGACAGTGGGAATCCAGTGACATCGTATGTCCACCATTTTAGATTGGCCAGGTCGTCGTCCTCTTCATCAATTGTTAGGCACATCCCCAATTTAACTAGGTAATTGAGCATCTCTTCAGCTTTACTGTTGGGGTGTTCTCTCATTAGTATGTATCCTGACTCACATTCATCCAGCAGCTCAGGTCGCCTGCTATTATGGTCATCACTTCGGATGGCACTTCTGCTATTATCCCAAAAAATACGGTTTTTGTGGAGCTTTGGCAGGGCGTAGACTGCTACCGCCTGTATGCTCCTGCCAGTTTCTCTGTTTGTAGCTGTCACTATCAAGATCCTCCCATTGTGAGTTTCTTCTATAAATTCCAGGTCTATTTTCTTATCCATTGTGACTATTGCCACATGGTCCATCCATAGGGCTTGGTAGCCTATCTGGTGGTACCATGGATGGTTTTTTGCGTTGTGGTTCAAGATTGGCACCATCTCTTTTTAGTTACCAGTTTGTGTTTCTGAAATAAAAATTAGTTCAATATTATTGTTAGTTTTTAAATGGTGCATTTTACTCCTCCTCATTTATATGCTCGCCATACCCAAGCATTTGTAGTCGCTATCCTCATTTCCAACTGCCCAACCCACAGGTATGAGGTTTAGCATTGTCTGGGTTGTAAATCAAGTCATGTACAGAGGTTGGGTTGGTCATTGGTGGTGGTGTTGATGGTTAATGGGGTGTGATATTCAGTTTTTGGAGTCAGTTGGTTGTGACTGAGATTATGTTCCTGGGCATCTTGTGCACTGGAGATTTGGTTGCCATCCTCATCTCCCTGTTGATGGTTAATGGAGATGGTTTTATGATTGGGTCCAGGTGCCCCTTGTTTTTTTTGAGTGGACTGGCGGACTTGCCTTTATCCATCAGCCAGATTTGCACCCCTTCATTCAATTTATTGGCAGAACTCAATTTTTTAGTTGACAATTGCCTGGCCAATCTTATCAATCTCAATTTTTCTGAAAATTTTTCTCCAGTTGCCTCAGACTCATATGCCGATGATTTCCAATTCATTTTTTTATTCCCTTTCATCTTGTCAGGCTTCAATTTCGACTTGTTGGAACCCTGTGGCCGCCCATGCTTGGAAGACTTCTTTGGGTTCGCCTTCTGCCATCTCTCCTCCTCCCAGACCATCCATTCCGCTTGGGTTGGACGTTTCTCTGCTGGTCCTGGGCTGGTTCCCTCGTCCATTGCATAAGATTCCGGGTTCAGATTTATAAATGGTTTGTTATCTGCTTTGTGGGTCACTTTGCCATTTCCCATTCCCACACCTCTCTGTGTGCCAGGTCTAATTATTGTCGTTGCCATTTCATATCTGCTACCTCCGTTAAGCTTTTCAGGATCCATTCTCTGGCTTTCAGGTGGAGGAAGGTCTTGGTGCCCACCTTGGTAATTCCCCCAACAGGGTCATATTCATACTCCCAAGTAGTTTTACCTTTACAATGGTGTCATTGAACCATAGTGTGGCCAGTCTGATAGCAGAACTGGCACTTGTTTGACATCCTCCTGTTCAACATACACTACCCTATCAAGGCGGGCAGGCGGATGAATCTGGGTAGATCAATCTTATTTGGTTTCATCCAGGGTTCCTGTTCATACAGCACTTCCACTGTCCAAGGTCAGAGGCACTTTGCGATGTAATTGCCACCAGTTTGCCAGAATTCTTGTACTTCCCCATAGTATGAAAATCCGGTATAGATTACTTTGTGCACCCACTAACATTCACGGTCAGTGGGGAGGTTCTGGAAGGTAACCCACCTTGCCATTTAGTTGGCGTATCTGGTCAGCTCCAATCGCAGATAAATCCCCATGTACTTGATGCCAATTTTGAGGAGCTTCTTGTGGTCCAACTCACCTGGGATTGCTATATCTATACAGCCCTGTTTGGGTACCCAGTGATGATCAAAGTCCCTCCAGCTATGACTTCGTCTATTTCCTGGTAAATTGACAGAATTAAATTGGACCATTCTTCCTCCTCCACTAGTTGTAGGTGGACTTGGATAGCATCTTTAAGGTATGATTTCAGTGCCTGGCAATCTGTAAAGCCCCCGCTGATCAATTGACGGATGTAATCAATGTGGCTCCCTTCTCCATTCCAGGTGTTGTCCTCAGTATGCACCGCCGCTGCACTGTACAATTTTTTTTGAGCTTGGTTTGGGTACGTTGGTGGGGGTCTTTCCTTTCAGAATCCAACTTACTGATTCATCTAGGCTGAAATCCCAGCTAAGGAATGCTTAGAGTTGGTGACTGTTGATACCACAGCGGTTAATACTTTTAGCCATTTGCGCTCCAATTTCCAGGCTCTGCCACTCTAGGGCATCTGCTGGTGAGAACCCCAAACAGTACCATTTGAGAGCGGATTTCAGGCCACACGTTGGGTGGAGGTATTGTTGGAGGACCTCCAGCGTAATCAAGCTACGCTGACACCAGTCCCTTAAAATAATGCTGTTCCAGCCCCCATCTTTGAATACTTGTGCCATGTCCGCTGGAACCCCCACTTCACACCATTGAAATGCTTCTGAGGGGGTGAAGCCTTTGGCGGCATATGGGGCAGCTATCATCAGTTCCGGGAAGGATTGCTTCCAATCCTGGATAGTTTCAATGCAGATCCCTGCTTTGAGCCATTCTCAGCCCAAGTCTGGGGTCGTGACCCCTTTCATTGCTGTTGCTGCCTGTGGCGAGATCTCATGTTCCATCCACGGTTGGGCTGATTGGGGGGTGAACCCTGCCACATCCCAGTCTGCAGCCTTGGTGAGTGTTGTGCTGTTGCACCAGATTTTCCACTTTGCAATTGGGAATGGGCGGCCTCTGAGGGTTTCATGAATCGTTTGGTCACCCCCAGTTCTGCCAATTCATGCACTAGGTCCATACTGGCCCCCACTCAGAACCAGTATTTCATCTCCATTGGTGTGAATCTGTTGGCTGACCAGTTGATGGCCTCTTCCAGTGACCAATCCTGAAAGGGTCCCCATTCCACTGCCTTTTCCTTTGTCCAGCCTGCTTTCATCAGGTCTGATGCAGTGGCAGGTGGAATACGGGTATACGACCAGTGTAAGGCCTCAGTTGCCTTGAAACCAGCCACAATCCATGGTAGTGCCTCCTCTAGGGAGAAGGTAGCGTTGTACCATTCCAGCGCCGTGTCCACTGGAATGGAGTGTCTGGCCCATTTGAGGGCCATAGATGCATTCAGAAAATGTCTAGTGTATTCGGATAAATTTGTTGGGTTGAGGCCTGAGCTCCCAATGGCTTGGGTGTAACATGCCATAATGCCCGCCTTGTTGTATTCCATCGCGTTTAGTAGGTCAATGCCAGCCTCCATCCAGGCTTTTGCATCCACCGGTTTTAAATCTTTGTGGATGGCGGCCTCTATCACCTTGTAGTCCATGGGGATTTTCATCCACTCCAGGGCATCTTCAGTTCAAACTCGGGATGCCTTGAATTGTACCTCTATATTGATTGAGATCTGGGTATCGAGCCAGCGTTTGGCTGCTCCAGCAGAAAATTTATGGTCATGCCATATAGCCACGATGGCTGACTTGATTCCTTTAGAGACCCACTGAGTCACCATAGAGTAAAGAAACTGGAGAGCCTCCCATTGTTTGACCTCGCAGGCGGACATTCCTCAACGCTCTGATATGTCTGACTGGATTGGTGTAAAATTAATTGGGCCTGGCCATCAACTTGACCGCTGTCAGGGTTTCTGCCCCTTCCAGTAATACTTTAAGTTTTTTTGCTGATCCCTCTCAGTTGTCCAATCCCTCAGATTTGGTCCCTGATATAGAGTCACCCCCACTTTGGTTGGTCCTCAATGGATCAGCTTGGTTCAGTGATTGAATATTCAGGATCAGCCTTTGATGCATTGTCAAGCTATGGCCCCCTGTTGGAATGCCTTCATTAGGAATGCACTTGATTGCGTATTGGGCATTCCACCCATTGAGTTACTCATGCTACCAAATCAATTTTGGTCAGGGACCAGTTGCCCCCTGACTGGGTTGTTTTGGAATTGGCATCTGACTTGTTCTTTGCCCGAATACCCCAAGCTGATTCAGTAAGTTTCTCAATGTCAGAAGAAAGCTTTTTATTGTTTGATTCTGTTAGTCTGAATTGCCAATTTTCATTATTTGAATCCGAGTCAGTTTCAGATTCTACCAATACCTCATCCAGGTTTTTTGCGTTATCAGCAAGAATTCTCACCCTGTGAGGTCCCAGTCCCCCCTGCTGATTGAGGTTCATTGGGGAATATTCCTGACACCGCTGTTCTTGGCGTCAGGCCTCTCTCCCAGAAGGTTGCGCTTGTCATCAGGGTGTCAGTGGGCATCAATCCTAGGGAGTCAACCCCATCATTTGCACTATTTGGTAGGGCTCCGTGACCCATCAACACATTCATTTGTTTTGTTGTCATTCGTGCTGCCAGTTTGTTACTTAGCGCATACATTGTGGAATGCCCAGCCCCATTTCTAGTTTTGTCAGGGCCTGGGCCGGTGGGAAGGTCAGCAGATGGTTTATCCATCTCAGCGACCTTGGTATTATTCTTAGTAAAACTCACTATTGGTGTGGGTAAGTCATCCATTTCTATGTGCTGCGCACAGACGGGCGGCTAGACTTCCCTACGCTTGGTTGGTTGGCCTTTGTTCACTGCTCTATAAAATTGCAGTGCGTTATGGCAGTTGGTTGCTCTCTCAATTCTTGTTCAATTCACTTTTTGCTATAAAAAGTGATATTTGTGAGAGAGAGGGATAAGCAAATTATGCTAAAGGAGGTATTTTTAAAATCAATTGGACTTTTTTTTAAAACTCCATACTTTATTAAATAAATTTAAGGGAAAGTAAGAGGGGAGAGCGGAATACAGGCGATTTGGATGAGGGTAAAAAAGACTGGGGATTTGGGCCGCTAGAGTTCTAGCACCTCCAACCATTGCTGATTGGCGATTGCCATCGCTAGCCACAGTTCTAGCTGCGGCAGGCTTACAGGCCATACTATTCTCAGATGATTAGTAGCTTCATCGCATGCGATGAGCAATCTGTCAGGGAAAGCCAAACACGTGGCCTTATAACACCCGGGAATTATGCGTGAGAATTTTGAGATCCGCTGGAGCTGATTGGAGATAATCCAAATTGTCTTCAATACCAAACCTCTTTGATAGGGGCGCTCTACTCATAACCTTGGCAATGAGCGCACAGTGAATTACCCATACACAATAATGGTAAATGAAGGCTCATAGTTGGATTGGAGCCTTTCTCAGGGTTTTTGTAAAGAACAGGTCCTACAATGGATATATACCCGGAGGCGAATGATCACCTAATAGGATATATCATATCATATACCAGTATTTTTTGAACACGGTGCATTAATAATAGTGATATGCTATGTCTGCTTCCAGTTTAATATATATGGGGTATTATTTGTGCTGGTAATCCAGCCCGCTGTGCTTGCCTGATTTGAATACCCAATTAAGGATCTGCCATGTTACCAACCGCTGTTTGGCTGAAACCAAGTGGGAGTTCAGGCCCAAAATCAACTCCTTCATCGGGTAGTTGGTGTCATAGCCTTTGGTAGTCCAGTTATTAAGGATTTGTGGGTGGGTAGGTGGATTATGCCCCAGTTTTAGGAGCAGATCCCCATATTCTATCAGTGTCAATTTGTATCTAATTCTGATCAACTCAGTTGTGTATTAATCGGTAATTCAGTTATGTTCCTCCCATCTTGTAGCATTAATCATTGCGGAATTATGTGCTTTGATATCCCTTTAAATTTGGTCAGCCTCTCAGTCTAATTTTTCAAATGACCACCCACCCTGGCGCGCGGCCCAATTGCAGAGTTGCCAGTAGTGTGGGGCTCCTTTTTGTGAGGTTATCTTAAGGTGGTTCACCATCCATTTGCATAACGATTGGGGGGAGACTAGCTCTTGGAGGCCTTGAGCCCTTGCCCAGTTCATGCCCCATGCTAGAGTCAGGCAGTGCATGTGCATCTGTGTTAGCTTCAGAAATGACTTCCCCCATATGCGCTGGGCATGAGATTTGAAGTCCAGTAGGCCCATGACATTTTTGTTTATTGGTTTCAACAGGGCTTCCAGTGGAATTGGTGCCACCTTTGCCTTGAACCACAGGAAAGTTTGGAGCATTGACCTGATTTTCTTCTCTGGGTTTAGGCTCATCGGCAGCATGTGAGCAACATACCATAGCTTTGAGAAGATGAAGACATTTATTGCCTGCACTTTCTCCTTGAGGCATAGTCTGGCACTTTTCCAGCATGACATTTGGAATGATAAGCTTGTCAATACTTCTTGTTTGGTCTCCAGTACAGCTGGTCCCTTGTCGTTGAAGAGTATTGCAAGGTATGGACTGTCTGGTAGCTCATAAATGGTGTTTTGTCAGTTGGCGGGCTGAAGTTTGGGTAGCCAACCCTCATCACTGGTTTTGTTGCCAGATTTGTTTTTACGTTTGATGCAAGATGGTAAAGATTTATTAGATCCTTGGTGCCCTGGAGGTCAGTTGAGGAGCATATTCCTACTACTGTATCATCAAAAAATGCTAGCATCTTCAGTGGCATTTGGTTAGGGTGGACTAAGCCCCAAAGCTTCATATCTGCTGCCACTAGTAGAATGTTAGCTGCAAAGTTGAAGAGTATCGGTGACATGGGGTCTCCTTGGTGGAGACCTTGCCCAACAGAGATTTCATTGGTTGCACCATCCGCGACCATGACCTTTGTTACCAGACCTGAGTATAGCATTGTTATCCATGCCCAAAACGTGTCAGGGATACTAACTACCTTCAGTGCCTCATGTAAGAATGACCATGCTACTTGGTCATACGCCTTTTCCATGTCAAGGAACATAAGGTATTCTTGTTTGATTCCCCTCATATCCTGGAGTATGCTCTGGACTGAACCTATGCTGTCCCATA
>JAKSZP010018066.1:0-16291 GCA_022478985.1 Massospora cicadina
TCGTGTGGTAATGATTTGTTACTTTTTACCTTATCATCGGTGAGTAAAATCTTCACACCTCATAGGTGATCAGATTCATGTGGTAACAAACACCTCAAAATTGTCTGAGAAGTTGGAGTATTCCTAAAATCAGTTCTTACCTTATTACACCAATTTTGGTTATAATCCATATTTTTCTGATAGTTAGGATTCCACCAAGAATCTGCCAAGGTCTTTTCACCATTGGTACTCATATTGTTGATAACCACAATATTATTTGAAGATTGGGCAGGAGATGGGCCAATCATGGTAGCAGATTCAGAAGCACTCATACCTTCAACATTCTTTCTCCTAAGTCAAGAAGATGAATGTCTGACATGCCCTAAGATATAAATCTCTTATAGCAGTTAGATTTCCAAGGCAACATTTATATTATATGTAGCTTTTAAAATATTCTAGGACGCTTCTCAGCGTTAATGTAACGCTCAGAAGCCCTCAAAAAGGCCATAGACACAACATAATAGCTTCTTTTAACTAAACAAGTTTTCTAGATAGTGCAGGGTCAGTATTAAGTACAAAAAAGAGTGACAACATTTAGTATTTAGTGAAGTACTTTAGCGTACCTACTTGAGTAATTTACTAAAGAAAATTTCTATAGGAACTTTTAAGAGATTAACTATGAAGCTTAAAGCTTATAGGTGAATGCAACTATCATGGTCCTAGTTGTCATAAATAAAACTACAAAGTTTTATTTAGGTTGGCAGACAAAAGAATAACAATAGTAAAAAGTGCATATAACATACTAAAGTATCAAGATTTTCTTCTGTTGACCAATATAATTACTTGACCTACCATTAAAGTACCTAACCATGTACTCTATGGATGCACGGGTAAAAGTCAAACTTGCTCCCCAAGTAGAGGCACACCTGATTACTTACTAAGACAACCACTTATTGCTAATAGTCATATTGAACTCAGGTGTATTAAAATTTTATAGATTGTATAAATTACTTTAATTTTTAGTCATCTGTATTTTAAGCCATCAATAAGGAATTAGAGATATTGTTTCACAGATATTAAAGCAAGGTTGTTAGCTAGTCATTTCAGGCCATATCAAGATAGCATATAGCAGGAGCTAGGTAGGATAAGCTGGGGCCTTCGTGTGGCATGACTGTCATGGAAACAGCAGAAGAAGTTTAGACCGGCCTGACAGTCAGGATACATAAGCACCCAAAAAGCAAGCCAGAATGCCAGAGGCATTGCTGACCAAACGACTTTATATGGAGCTGGGCATTGGGAAATGACGAATTGTTGGTGTAACACAACAGTGAGAATGATCCCAATGATGAACCACAATGAGCCCACTCCTGACCCAGGGGGCCTCTCTGCAGGGGGTGGGATCACAGAGATAGTTTCAAGAAGTTCATCAGCATATTGGGTCATTTCAACCGGGGAGGCAAGGAGACAGATTTTCTCATGCAATTGGCGGATATATGGCCACAAGATCCCTGTGTACTGTTGACGGAAGTTTATAATAATGGGGTTATAGAGCCAAAAATATTGGACATGCTGAATCCAATTGATGACAGAGGGGGCCATAGTGACCATAAGTACTGGTAGAGCCCATCCAGTATATGGACCGATGGGCTACCATGGAAACGCCATCAGGGATGCGGTCAGAAGGAGTAATACAATAAGATTTGTTTGGTTTTTTGGCAAAATTTTTATTGAAGGGAAAAGGAAGAGAATCAACCAACAATTTTCTCAGCACTATGCAACTGATTAAATAGTGGTCAATTGGGATAGTGACAAGCCAGGATTGGGACCCTCAATTTTGACCTAACCTGAAAATTATTTGGGAATGGATGGGTTTGTTCCTTGAGAACCAACATCTAAAAATTTTGGCGGTGGGCCAAGTCGCTGTCAGTTCAACCTCGAATGTCCAAACCAAGGCTTAGCTACGTTTCTGACAGTTGGCTCGATGGTATTTGGCCCAATGAGCGACGGGAATCCCCCAAGGCCACCCTACATAGGGGCAGGTCCATTTGGTTGGAAACAGGTTTGGGACGCCCAACCCACCCACACTCAGTTGCTGGGCCATTCATTTGGTCAGTAGTATCACATCATCCACAACACCCAAATTTGTCAACAGGGGATTTTGAACCCTCTTCAATGGCATCTGATGCTATAGCCTGCCCATTGAGGATGATCCCCAACAACTTTGGTAGGGAGGTGATTTGTTCAATTGACATATTAATTGGATTGGAATCATCAGGCGTTTCAGCTGATAGCTCAGTCTTCATGCCTTTCCAGCCATTTGAGATCCAAGCATTGGCCAGATTATCACTCAAATTAGATCTAATCAATTTCAATTTGACAATCTTGGCGCAGATTTTGCTGATTACCTGTAACAGTTCTGCCAAGGTAAGTGTGGGTACTGGGGGTGGGATCCAAAGTGGAAGAGCTGTTACCCAGCACTCGTCTACTATGTGAGCAATACTGCCCTGAGTAATGAGGGGTACCGCCATCCTCTTTGGTGTCTTTTACTCAGGAATGAGAAAATGGCCCAATCAATGGCCAGAGGATGTTCCCCGGGACTTACATTACCCTTTCCTTTTCCCCAAGGGAAGGGCCCAACCCCCAGGAAACTGCACAAGAGCCACATTCTTGTGCACCTTGGGTAACTTGATCACCATAATTGTCACAACTTTTTTTTGGGGGGGGGGTGGGGAGCAATGGGGTGAGATATGTGAAACGCTTCAACCAGGCCATGCAATTTGTGCAATCGCGCGCCTTGACCCAACTATTTTCATAAACCAGATACCCTTTCCAGGCTATGAGATACTTTACAGAATGTCATGATTTTCAGGATGCCAGGATAGCCTCTACCTCAGCCTCTTCCCCATTATCAACAATGACTGGATCTGGTTCCATGGGAATTGCACCCTTGAAGGGTGACAGCTGGGAAACATGGAAAACAGGATGCTGCTTCCAATGCGCAGGGAGCTTCAGTTGGAACGCCCCATTCCCCAGTACCTCCTCCACCAAATGGGGACCCGATTGTTTACTAGCAAATTTACAGTAATGGGCTTGAATTTTTAAGTGATGGGTATTGATCATGATGTAGGACCCCTTTAAAATTGTGACCCAGAAGGTGCTTACAATCTGCGAACCACTTGTAGTCATCTATGGATTTAGTGAGGTGCTCCCGCACTAAGGCTTGAGTTGATCTAATATGGGCAGTGTGATCTGCGGCAGCTTAAACCTTAGGACGCAAGCACGTCCTGACCAAAAAAAGGATTGTAACCCAGTGTTGCTTCGTAGGGGGAAAACCCTATGGATGCAGGGTCCCATTATTGTAAGTGAATTGGGCGAGAGGAAGGTCATTTGCCCAAGTATCCTGTGTGGCTGCAGCATAGCAGTGCAGGTACTGTTCAAGGTCTTGATTTACCCGCTCAGTTTGTCCATCAGACTGGGGATGATATGCCATGAAGCAACAGGGGGATATTTTCAGAATTGATAGAAGTTCACTCCAAAACCGCGCGGTGAACTGGGAACCACAGTCACTGATGATCTATTGGGGGAGACCAAACATCAAAAACATATGGCATACAAAAAGGTAAGTTTTTTCTTCCAATGTAACTGCAGAAGTACAAGTTTATAAAAAGAGAAAATTTTGTGAAGTGATCCACCACTACCATCACCGCTGTGAACCCGTTAGAACAGGGGAGTTTGATGATAAAGTCCACGGAAACTGATGTCCATGACCCCTCCGCCTGCTGTAAGGGGTGCAGGAGGCCATTTTTACTGGAGCGATCCAACTTAGACCTGGCACAAATAACACAATCGGCGATCCAGGCCAGAACCTCTTTTGTAAAACCTGCCCAATTGAAGGTCCTCTTGATCAAATCAATGCATTTTTTGTTGCCAGGATGTCCAACCATGGGGGATCATGATGTGCACAGAATACCTCCAATTGGAAGGAGGGGGAACCTAGATACAATATCAAAAGTAAATGAGTCCCTCCTCTAAGGAGTATAGAGAATGTTTGTAACTTGGGTGAGCCAACTTCTCGACCAATGCTATGCCCTCAGGGAAAGCCATTGGACTGACCAAAACCTGGGCCACTAGCGGAGTGTCAGGAGCCAAAGTGACAAATGAGACGATGGGGGGATTGACCATTAGAATTTGGGTGGCAGGAATCATGGTAATGAGGTCCAATTCCTCTGGGTCTGAGGAACAGTGGGCGGGGCTGTGACTTAGAAAATCAGAAAGTACATTGAGTGCACCTTTTACAAATTATTAATTAAAGTTAAAACTTCACAGGTACTGATAGGTTCAGGCTTGCTGATGCACCAATTTTTGGGGTTTACAAAAATATAAAAGAGCCTGGTGATCTGTGTGGACTGTCAATTCATGTTTAGCACTCTGCAACAGATACCACCAAGGAGTTGATGCCCATGTAACAGCAGCCGATTCTCTGTTGTATATGGCCCAAGGCTGCTCCGTTGCTATGAACTTCCGGGAAAAGTAAAAAACTGGGTGTTCTAAACCATCATGCTCCTGAAGCAACACTGCTCCCACTGCTACTGATGAGGCATCACATGCAACTATACAGCTTAGTGGGATTGGCATGCTCCAAATGGGTGGAGACACGAACACCTCTTTGGTTGATTCAAATGTTTGCTGGCATTCAGGGTCCAGCAAAACGGTATGTTTTTCCCTGTAAGGGGGTGGAGCGGTGCAGCCAGCTGGAAAAGTGCCAGGGAAAATTTTTTTAGGAAAATGATGGTTCCCAAGGAACTCCAAAGTTGTTTTTGCGTAGTCAGGGTTGGCCATTCTCAGATCACGTCTAACTTGTTGGGAGGGATTGCATAACTGTCCTTGAGGACGAGCGTTGAGTATTTTGACTGACCTAATCATTGGATATTTGATAGGGACATAATAATGTTAGCATGCTTAAAACTTATTTATGAATCATATCAGATATCAGCAATTATGGATCAGGTATATTCTAAGTTTATGCAAAGCTTAGGGTCCGCGGCCTAGCGATTTCACTTAATAATATTCAACTATGATGACATGGGCTCAAGGGCTTTGTTGGTTAGGTCAGACTTAAATTAAGTTTTGACTTAATAACTCAGGCACGTGGGCTTTGTTGGTCTATGTCAAAATTATTTTTTAATGTTGGTCAAGTTTTTGATCAAATTAATTACTAATTAGTGATATGAATTACCTTGGTATGTGCTGCCAATTACATGTGAAAGTGAATTGGTTCAGTTATTTTGAAGACATGTCCAAAATGCCATCTCGAGAATGATGACAGTGTTTACTCTGACCCTGAGGCTGAGCATGATGCCCTTGATTTAAAGTATTTGTAGATGTTCTTACAAACTTTTTATGTGGCCAAGTGCCACTGAAAATGAGATGTCATGGGTAAGATGTGGTAAACATCAAACCCTATAAATAATTCTTAAGTTGACACTAATAAAAAACATTAAGCTACTGGATGAGTTTATAATTTTTCTTATAAAATTTTTGCGTTTAGCACTTCATTTTTTTATTAGTCAATTTTCACTTGAGATCAGAAGGATCAGGGCGGCGTGCCATCGTCCAAGTGAAATGACAGGGTATATGATTGGAGTACTACCAAGAAGCTATATTATAAATTTTAATCACCATCCTGTCTATTGTCCTCAAACAATAGATGCACGAAGCTCCATTCCACATCTAAAGAAGAACCAGCCCTCTGAAGCAAAACCCAAAACTCAAAAGTGGCGCTCATGGCTGGGACTGCAGATGGTGACCGCGCTGAACAGGGGAGCAATCCCAATCAATTATTCAGAACCATCGCCGGGCCCAATGGGAATACTGAAATAACTGTCCCAGATTAATTGGGAGGATGTACTCATTATTGCCTATCCTGATGATCCCATTTCATCTGAAGAGCTGGAACGTCTTGAGCAGCAGTTGTTAAGAGGGTATCAATTAGGACAAGGGCCCGTGGACAATAGTAGCAACCTTTTTTAAGCCAATAACAGCAAGGTGCGTTGTGGATGAGATATCTTGATCATCATCAATTAAGTGTAGCTCATATCTGAAACAATCTAATTGGGATAGAGAATATCACCCAATACTTAATCAAATTTGTACATCCCATCTCTATAAATTCTCAGATGACAAATTGCCCGCCATCATGCAGCCATTACTGAGTTGGTGAACTTCTCTCACAACTCCAGCCAGGCGGGCCAAATTCTAAATGAGCAATTGGAAGCCAACTTCGCTGAGGTCCGTTATAGTTTGGAGGCAAATTACAACTTAGCCACTTGGGCTAATGACCGGGTAGCCAAATTAGCACAAGATCTAAATGACAGATTGTATCTTATCTTTGAAAATTTCTTAGAGGAAAGAGGAGTCACCAAATCTTGGGTCAGCAATATCACTCAGACTTCTATTAATGCTTCAGAGTCCATGAGGCTTAATCACGAAGCCCAAGAGGTGCAGTTAAACCATAACGATGAATTTTGTGACCAGTATTGATGCCTGAGCGCCCAAATTTTGCAGATGAAGGATGAATACACCGGAAAAATCAATTACTGGCAAACACAATTTTAGGACCAACGGGCAAAAAATGAGAAAAATCAAAACCTTATTGATCATCTTAATTTACAGATCAATAATCTCAATGATGATGTTAATGTTATTAATGAGTCAAACAACAATCTCCATGGAGAATTGAACCAGTGCAAGAAGGCAATAAAAGAAAAGGACCAAGTGATTTCCACCTTGAAGCTACAAGCTACTAGCCTGAATGAGAAAATTGCGAAATTAAAATTAAAAAACTGAAATCATGCCAATTGGGAAAATGAAATCAACAAGTGAATTTGAGCTCTGGATTATGGGCGTTGTCAGTGTGCTACAACCCATTTGACTGGAAATCCTTTCAAATATTATAAGGACGAAGCTTCAGAAATAGCTACTAAAATGAATGCTGGGCCACGTTGACAACTGCCTAGCAATATGGTTTCTTTGGCAAACCCTAGAACCTCAAACTGGGATATGATGCCCCAACGCCCTAGTACACCTGGCTCTAGTCAACCTAGAAATAATCGTGGTAACCAGGAATGGGGAAGCAATAATTATAAACCAGCAAACCTGCCGGCCTTTGACAAGAATGGAAGTATTACCACATTTGTCAAACGTTTTGAAATGGCCATGCATGGGGCTAGTGACCGCAACAAAGCAGCCAACATGATTAACTGCTTGGATAAGTGGAGCATTGAGTTGATTATGCCTCACATAAACAAAAATCCAACATATGCCAAAGTCAATGAGGCCGTGCTTCATGAATTTGGAGGTCCAGAACAGATGTCAACCAGAAAATCCAAGTTTATGAACATCAGCTTTAAGAAAGACGAAGAAATTGATAAATTCGTGGATTGATTCTATCATGAAGCCCAAGTTCTTTTAGGCGCACAGGCTATTGTCAATTTTGATGCCAAGATTGCACTAGAGCATGCAGTAGAACCTTACCCTAATCTATCAAACACTCTATTGCCTGCTTTCATGCAAAACCTTGTGACATATGAATTGGTTGACTACTTGCGCAAATGCTCAAAAAGTTATGGCCCTCCTAATACTGGTTACAGATCAGGAACCGCTGCCTTTGCTGGAAAGCCCTTCAACTCCAATAAGAAGATTGACAGTAATCCGCCTGTAAGAAATGAGCAAAACTTGAATGCAAGAGCCCTATGGCCAGTGAGTGAATTTACTTGCTTTAATTGCAATTATAAAGGTCACTATGCTTCCCAATGCTGTCAGCGAAATTTCAACATAGTCCTTCCTGATACCGTGCAGGAGGAGGGAAAAGAACAAGCACAATAGATGCAGGACGCTCTATTGTGCCTAAGACACTAGTCCCACCTGATTGATAAGAAGATTATGGCCACGGGGCCTTGTTTAACAATGAAATCAATTATATTTTAGTATCAAATGAAGATTCCTCGAACGTACATGTGGTAACTCGCTCCCAGAGTAAGGTTGTCATACCTGAAGCCTCTGAGGTAGTCGCTAAACCCTATGTGCAACAAATACTTAAGAATATTCCAGCCAACGGGACGAGCAATGCAGCAGATACCCCCAGTCTGTAAGGGGTCAATATAGCAATGCCAATCGACACATTCATCAATGAATGTCCCAGTATTGGGAATACTCTGAAGCACACTCTGAACTCCCTGGATTCTTCCCATATTCACTTAGTAAACTCTATTGATCCTTACTACTCTGAGTGCACTTACGTGGATATTCTGATCAACAAGGTTAAAGTTGTAGCTATTGTTGATAGTGGAGCACTTGTAAACATTGTTTCCATGAAGCTGATTAAGAAATTAAAAATAGCTCTGGACATTAACCATCATCAAGAATATGGGACCTCAGGCCTTAACAGCACTAAGAGTGAAGGAGCTTACAGCGCTTTGACACTGCAATTTGGAGCTTTGGTAGTAGCCGCACCCACTATAGTGCTTCCAAACGCCAATTATGACATATTAACTGGAACTAGTTCTTTAAGGACCTATGGGATCTCATGAAATTTTAAAGAAAGCATCTTGACGATATTGGGCCAATCACTTCCAATTCATTACTCTCGCAACAATATAAAGCCCACAAGCTGTCATAGGGTTTTTTTCAATATTTTATACTAATGAAATAATACCAGTAGGGTATATTCAGCGGGGGAATCATAGCCACCCCATGCCAACCGCCATAAATGAAAATTGAGGAATACCTCTACATGTGAATAAGGATGCGACAATAGCTCCAGGCCATCAACTGGTTATGAGGACTGGAACCACACTGGATAAACCAGAAGGACTGTATGGGTATGTTGTATCCCCGTGGCATTGTTCTCATATGGAACCTAGTGTGGCGCCTGGAATACTCATACCAGGGTATGGAGAGATTGATGTCTTACTAGCAAATTTGACCAGCTGAAATATTAAGATCAAGAAATATCAAGTAGTCACTTTTGTGCATCTGTTTCCGAGGGATGAGTTAATATCAGCCGTTGAATTTGGTGACTTATCTGAGTTCAGCTTACCGACTGAAACCCTTGGCAAATACTGTAATATATTGATAATCATTTACCAGATTATCAGAACAACAGAAGGATGAAGCACTAGAGTTGTTTGAATAATACTCCGAGATTTTCACCAAAGATGACCAAAATTTAGGTTGTCCAAAAGGAGTTCAGCATTTTTTAGATACTGGGGACCATATGCCTATTAGAATGAGACCAATTTGGTGCCCCAGAGCCAGTGACAAAATAGTTGGTGAAGAGTTAGACAAATTGTTGAAAAGTGGAATGATAGTGCCATCCAAAAGCCCGTGGGCCAGCCCCATTTTAATTGTAAAGAAAAAGATGGCAGCAATCAAGTTGTGATTGATTGTTGATGCCTCAATGCCATTACAAAAAAGGATTTGTATCCGTTGCCCAGAATTGACAATGCTCTGGATTGTCTGGGGGGGCGAAGTAATTTACTGCAATGGACCTCATCTCAGGATATTGGCAAATTGAGCTGCCACCAGAGGAGCAGGAAAAGTGCATGATGATTGCTGCTCAAGGGCTTTTTTCAACTGACACACATGCCACAGGGGCTGTGTAATGCACTGGAAACCTTTCAATGCACAATGGACACAATCTTTGGGGACCTTAAATTGTCCTGCGTTCTGGTGTACCTGGATGACATCAATGTCTTTTCAAGAACATTTTCCAAATATCTGGAGCACCTTGAACAAGTGTTCAAACGACTATTGAAGGCCAATCTGAAGATAAACCCTAGAAAATGCCAATTCTTTAAAGAACAACTGGAATACCTCAGGTTCATCATTGATTCCAAGGACTTGCAGCCTCAGCCTCAAAAGGTGGAGGCGATTAAAAATATGCAACCTCTGACAAGTATGAGAGATGTTCAAGCGTTCTTAGGAATGGTAGGATATTATCAAAGATTTGTGGAAGGGTTCACAGAGATTGCCAAGCCTCTATTCCACTTACTACAGGAGGAGTTCATTTTTGCTGGGCAGAGGAATGCCAACAAAAGCCTTTGAGGATTTGAAAAACAAAATGAGCTTGGCGCCTATCCTCCAATATCTCAATTTCAGCAAGCCTTTTATCATACAAACTGACACCTCGTTGACTGCGATTGGTGGTGTGCTATTGCAGATTGGGGATGATAGCGAGGAGCATCCAGTCGCTTATTGCAGCAGGATGCTGAATAAGCATGATTGTAAATATACGGTGACTGAAAGAGAATGTCTGGCTGTCATTTATGCTTGTAAACAATTTTATGTTTACATTCATGGCACCAAGTTTCAAGTAGTAACGGATCACAGCTCATTACAATGGCTCCACAATATCAAGGAACCTAAAGGATGGTTAGCCCTCTGGGCTCTGAAATTACAAGCATACAATTATGAAATTATTTGTAGAGCTGGAGCGGCCCATCAAAATGCAGATGAACTATCGCGACTTCCCATTGTAGCTTCCCTGAGCAGTCTGGCCGATGAGCTTCATGAAAAAATGATTAATCAAACGTATGGAGATGAACCACCCAAAGTTCAAAAAGGCAATTGAGAAAGCATTAATTGACACCGAATATCAGAATGGAGTTCTATACAAACTTAAGCCTGATGGACAACGTCAAATCTTCCCAAAACCTTCTGATTGAATGGAGATTATTACACAAGAACACAAGGCTGTTGGACATGGGGGAATGACTAAGATGCTAGATTAATTTGAGACAGTTGCTATTGGGATTCCATGAGATTTGATATCCAAGATGTGCTTGATAAATGTCATACATGCCAAATCACAAAACCTATGATTTCAGATGTGAAATATCGTTTAATCAAACCTGACTGTGCCTGGCAAACCATGTCAATTGATGTAATTGGCCCTTTTCCTGTGAGTACCCTAGGCAACAAATACATAATTGTTGCTATTGACCATCTAACGAAATGGGTGGAAGTGAAAGCAATTCAAGATGTCAGGGCCCCAACTACTACCAAGTGCATTATGGATAACATTATATATAAGCATGGATGCCCCCAGAAGATCTTGACGGACAATGGCACGAATTTTACTGCCCAATTGGTACAACGGCTAAATGAGTTGATGTCCATCAAAGGATTGTTGTCAACACCTTACCATCCTGAGACTAATGGTATGGTAGAGCGAGTGAATGGCACTTTAGTCAGAATTTTATGCAAGAACGCAGCCTTGGCGCCTTTGCAATGTTCAACTTCAATTAATGTGACCATGTTTGCATACAATATTGGACACCTCAGCAGCACAGTTCACTCTCCATTTCAACTTTTGTTTGGTAGACAGCCCGCTCTGCCTCCATTATTATATTCAGTACTCAGTTCAACTGATGCAATTAACCCAAATAACTATGTCAAGCAACTAGCAAAGACCTTAATCAAGTTGTAATCTGAAGCTTACCAAAACGTGATTAGTTGAAAAACTATTCAGAAGAGCTACAATGACACTAAACGAGCTATGGTGACTAAGTTCAATGAAGGAGATTTAGTAGTATATTGTGACACTCATAGCACATGCCGCACACACAAACTAGCCTCGCTCTGGAAGGGTCCATTTATCATATTAAAAAAGCATCTGAAGACGTATATACCATTAAGGATCAAGGCGGCTGGGTTGTGAATTGAGTACACGCTAATTTCCTTCATCTGTATCATAAAAAATAATAATACAAAAAAGATTTTTTTATAATTAATTAAAAATTTGGACATAATAAATATTTAATAATGAAAAACATATATATTTGAAAGCCAAAAAATTAATTTATTGATTTGATGCCTCGCTGGTATTAGAACTAGATACCCCCTCTTTGGTAGGGGAGGAGAGCGCGAGTGAACTGGAGAAACCTGCAACAGAATTGGGGAGATGCAAATTTTTATATAAATCCTGACTATCTAGACCCTGGCGGAGATATGCCAAATTCAAGAAAGCTTGGCACCAGGCATGCTGGCCCTGTTGGCTTAGGAAAGACCATCAAACTAAAGGGAAAGTCCATTAGAAGGGACTTTGGAATAGGCGGGAGAGGTTTGACTCTGGAGTAAATGCTGCTGAAAGAAAGATACAATTGGCAAGAAGGCTCTCAAGGCAGGGGTAAATGGAAGAGAGGAACTCTTTCGCGCGAAACATTTGGGAATGGGCCTCATATAATACCCTGTGCATGTTGGGCATAGTATTGGTAGGAAGCGATGAAGGAGGGAAGCAAATGCACGCACCCAAAAGAGCTATCTGGGGGACATACTTCTCAGGAAGCCCCTTAGCCAAGCTCTTACAAAGGGCTTGGTATAACACCAAAATGTGCCGATCCTTTGAAATCTGAGTCTTGATGCCCAACACAATGTGAAAATTGGTATGTACTGAAGCGGGTTCACACCAGATCCTAGCAACAGTGTTAGCGAAAATAAGGGCCTGGTTGGCCTCAAAGATATCATATGTGGCAACCTTAAGACTGGTTGCAAGTGCAGATGACAAGTAGGCATTCACAAGCTCTGACATCAAATTGAGCTCAAGACCCAATGAAGCCACGCTGCCCACATGAAGGGAGGAAGCAAGATTTTTTGAAGTGAAGATGTTAAAAATCAAAAAAAAGAAGTCCGGAAGAAGATCCCCATCTGAAGAAAATTGATCTTGGATCAGGGTTTCTTTGGACTGAATGGCTTCAGAAAGCCAAAGAGATATTGAATATGTCAAAAGGGGATCCCGCTCGACCCATCAGGATGTTTGACTAACTGCACCTGAAGCCACAGAGACTTGCTCAGGTTGATTGATTAGTGCTATTGCAGCAGGTTGTGAAGCTGAACTTTCTATTATTGTGGAAGCGTAGCTGGTCGACCCAGCTTGAGGACCCATGGGCAACACGCCTGAGTTGACCATCGTGCGCCACATGGACTTGATTAACCTTAGGAAGGCTCGTCAGTCTGAGGCGGAAAGGCTATTGAGATAACGTTTGTACTTGAAGGAGTTCAAAAATCTAGACATTGTGACCCAAGAAGAAGGGTACCCACCGCTTATATCCAGTCAAGGCAGGGGAAGTGTTGAGTAATTGAATAGACTAATTGTCGGATATTTGATAGGGACATAATAATGTTAGCATGCTTAAAACTTATTATGGATCATATCAGATATCAGCGATTATGGACAAGGTATATTCTAAGCTTATGCAAAGCTTAGGATCCGCGGCCTAGCGATTTCACTTAATAATATTCAACTATGATGACGTGGGCTTGAGGGCTTTGTTGGTTAGGTTAGACTTAAATTAAGTTTTGACTTAATAACTCAGGCACGTGGGATTTGTTGGTCTATGTCAAAATTATTTTTTAATGTTGGTCAAGTTTTTGATCAAATTAATTACTAATTAGTGATATGAATTACCTTGGTATGTGCTGCCAATTACATGTGAAAGTGAATTGGTTCAGCTATTTTGAAGACATGTCCAAAATGCCATCTCGAGAATGATGACAGTGTTTACTCTGACCCTGAGGCTGAGCATGATGCCCTGGGTTGAAGTATTTGTATATGTTCTTACAAACTTTTTATGTGGCCAAGTGCCACTGAAAATGAGATGTCATGGGTAAGATGTGGTAAACATCAAACCCTATAAATAACCCTTAAGTTGACACTTATAAAAAAATTCAACTACTGGATGAGTTTATAATTTATCTTATATACTTTATGCATTTAGCACTCCATTTTTTATAGTCAATTTTTACTTGGTATCGGTAGGATCAGGGCGGCGTGGCATCATCCAAATGAAATGATAGGGTATATTATTGGAGTACTACCAAGAAGCTATATTATAAATTTTGATCACCATCCTGTCTATTGTCCTCACACAATAGACGCACGAAGCTCCATTCCACATCTAAAGAAGAACTAGCCCTCTGAAGCAAAACCCAAAACTCAACTACAAGGTTTCCGAGGAAGGTAACCTCCTCCTTATAAAACTTGCACTTGGAAGGCTTGACGAACAAGCCTGCCTTATGTAAGGCGGCCACCACTGCTTCCAAGTCAGTAGCATGTTGTTTGGGAGTCGGGGAGTGAACCAGGATATCATCAATGTATGAAACTGCACAGGTAAACTGGAGGTCACCTAGTACATTTTTGATCATATGTTGAAATGTAGCGGGAGCATTTTTCAGCCTGAAGGGCATTACACTGAATTGAAAAATGCCGCGCTTTGTCTGGATCATGGTTAACTATTCCTACCCTTTCATTACCCAAATTTGGTTGAAAGCGTTTGCCAGATCCAGCTTAGAGAACACTTGGGATTTGGTGATTTCCTGGCTGATAGTCTGCTCCAGAGGCAGGGGGTAGGGATCAGAAACCGTTATTTTGTTTAAATGGCTGTAATCTACGCAGGGACGAAGAGAACCATCCGCCTTTCTGGTGAAGATGATGGGGGAGGTGATGGGTGAGGTCTCCTTGAACAACCACCCTTTTTTCAGCATATCGTCCAATCAGATATTGAGTGCAATTTCTTCCTCCGCTGTATGGGGATACAACGGGCAGTTGATGTCCACCAACTCCACAGTTGTTCAAAACCTGCAATTGAACCTAGTGTGCGGGGGCAGGCAATCCACCTTTTCCGAGTTGAAGATTCTCCAATAGCGCATTCAGCTCTTGGGAAAATCAGCCAGAATGCCCGCAGAAGTGACTAGGGAAGTCTTAAACCTGGTTCCTTGTGTCTTCTTAAGGGTGTCAATCAAGGGAAATTCTCCCTCCATATGATCATAAGCAAATGCCAATGTATTAGACTCCAAGTAAATCTTAACATGTTGTTGGCGCCACCACCCCACACCTAAGATCACCAGAAACACCAGGTTTGGCATGGCCAAAAATTGATCACAGAAGCTGAACTAGTGGATTGAAAAAGGTACTGGTCAGCAAATGACATACAAGGTCTGAGAAGCAAATGAGGCCACCATCACTGAGGGACCCGCATCCATTCCCAGTTACCTTTTGTTGAGCCAGCTTGACACTCATGAAGTTCCCTGAAGCTCCAGTATCCACCAGGGCCTTGAAGGAAACATGATGCGCTCTGACACTAATCTTCATAGGCAATAGAAAATAAGCGAAGTTTTGCTTATTGGAAGATTCAACTGACTCTTTTGCGACTGAAGAAATAACCGGCATATTGGGGGTAAGATCAGGGGCTTTCACCAGAGTGAAAATTGGGAGTACAAGGATGGGGGAAGCAACTTCCTCCGTCTGGGCCATAACATATTCATTTATAGGTGATTCTGTATCAGCCAACTCGGACACAGGGGTTACAACAGAATCGGCACCCAGATCTACCACTAGTTCAGAGGAAAGTGCATTGTCTGCGTCTACTTTGGGTAACCCAATCATAAAATTCACCTTTTAATAATGGGTAACGTGGCGGGGGAAGGCATTAATGGAGGTCGCGGTGGCACATATTTGATCTACTGATCCTTGGGTGGTGGACCAGACCTTGTGATGAGTGGAGCCTGTTGGCGCTACAGTTCTTCAGACTGGCGCCAGGGTTCATGGTGGCTTGAAGCTGGAAATCTAGAAAGAGCGCCGAGGATGAAATGGGAAAAATGGGTTGGAATACTGAATATTTTACTAAATTAAAAGACTTCAATATTTATAGGGTGTGTTGGGACTTGGTGCCTTCAGGATCGTCGGGGCCTCATCCAATCAGGATCTTTACTGGTCTTCTGAAATGGCCTCCTTGTGGGCGTCCTTAATGGATAGCATCGCTCACCTGACTGAATGGGTGGAAATGCCGCCCCAAGTGACTCAGGAATAAGGGAGGATGATCCTGAAATAGATTTAGCTTGGGTAGGTTTGACAACTGATTTGGCACAGCCTGATTTGGAAGAAGGGAATTTGATTCAATTTCTATCTCAAATCTCAACAAGGCCCCCTTAAAATCCTGTCAGAGGGGGGTATACGGCCAGAGGAACTGACCATGCACCCGATTTACAACAGTCCCTTGATTGATGTCAGTTATTGGAGTACTCAGACTTCACCTTATGTATGACTTTGTAGGGTCCAGACCATGGTACGTCGAGTTTATTCTGTCAGCATCCAGGTTGATGATGATAAAAGAGAATGAGGTCACCTAGTTGAAATTCTGGTAAGGAGGGTCAACTGAGATTTGATTGGGCTGTTTCTCTTCCAGTGGTGGCGATAATGCCTTGAGTGGCTTGGACTTGGAGCTGGACAATTTCATTGGCTAGAGCCCTCATAGTT
>JAKSZP010018067.1:0-16231 GCA_022478985.1 Massospora cicadina
GCATGGCTCCATTAGTTTGGGACCTGTTCCTTCATCCATTACATTCAATTTGGGGTTTGGATTAAATGGCTCATCATCCACTTTAGGCCTTTGGCTGCCATGCTCCCATGCCCCATGGTCAAACCTTGTTTTTGGGATTTCATTTTGGGTTTGGGTTTATGGGATCCATTCCCTGGCTTTTGGTTGAAGGAAAGTCTTGGTTTGACCTTGGTGACCCACCAAGGGGGCATATTTTACCCCTTATTTTTTTCCTTTGCAGTGGTGGCATTGACCCTTGTGTGGCTGGTCTGATAGCAGAACCAGCACACTTGCTTGATGTCTTCTTGCATTACCTCCCCTTTTAGGCCAGGCAGGCAGAGAATTGGGTAAGGCTTTTTGTTCACCCATCAAAGGTGATTAAAAAGGCCCACTGCGGGGGAGACTTTCGTGTAATTGCCACCAGCTTCCCAAAAAATTCTTGATTCCCCCATAATACAATAATCCACAGATCACTTCTCCCTCTTCCTTCTTGATTGGTCAGGGTTTTGTAATGTCACCCACCTTGCTTTTTGGGTTGGTGTATTTTGGTTGCCTTTTCTCAGATAAATTCCTTTATATTTAAAATCTCAAGGAGTTTTTGTGGCCCAATTCACCTGAGATCACTATTTGATATACCTATTTGGGTAACCAATGGGGGTAAAAGTCCTCTCCCAGAATTTTGTTGAGCTTCTATAAATCGACATTACAGGTCGACTCCCCCTCCCCCCTAGCTGCAGGTGGACTTGTATGTCTTTTAGGTAAGTTTTTTGGCACGGGCACATAAACCCCCGTTTTGGAATGTATTCAATATAGCTTCCTGCCTTTCCATGTGTTGTCTAGAGGCTGCCATTGTGCTGTACAACGGTTTTTCACACTAGGTTTGGGACGGGGGGGGTTTTCCCCCTTCAATATCAACAATTTATTGAGGCTAAATTATTGAGGGGGTGCTTCAATTTGGGAATGCTGATATCTTAATTGATCTTTAATTTACCCAATTTTGAGTTTTAACTTGAGGGCATCCTTTGGCAAAATAAACTCAGTTATTACGAGGTGGATTTCAGGCCACATGTTGGGTGTAGGTATTTCTGGAACCTCCAGCACAACCAAACTCACTGTCTCAGTCCCTACCGACATTTTTTAAACCCCCATCTATAAAAATCCCTACAATGGCAGCTGGATTTCCCTTCTCCATTGGGGGTTAAAAGGGCCTTTAGCAATGTGGGAAGTAAGTTGGTTTTTGGAAGGATTTTCCCTAGGTGGTTTTTATTGGATCTCCACTTTGAGCCTTTCCCCGGTCCAGGGGTTTTGGCCACTTTCATTGCCATTGCCATCTGTTAAAAAACTCATTTTCATACAGTTGGGCTGACCTGGGTAAACCCCACTGCATCCCAGTCTGCAAATTTGGAAATTATTGTGACGTTGCACCAATTTTCCACTTTTTTGATGGGAAAATTTTGCCAAAAGGGCGAACCCAATTTTTATTCCATATCTCCCCTTTTTTAAAGGTCATACTGGCTCCCATTCAGAACTAGATTTTATTTATATTGGGATGAACCCATTGGAAGCCCATTTAAATGGCCTTTTTGTAAATCCTGGAACCCCCACCCACTTTTTTCTTTGCCCACCCATTTATCAGATCTGATGCTGTGGCCAGGGGAAATTTTGGGGATATAATCAGTGTAAGACCTCATGGTTTGGGCCCAGCCATAATCCCAAGGGAGTGCCCTCAGAAAAAAAATTTTTCATTTTCAGGAGTTCTAATGGGTTTTTTGGGGCCATTTGAGGGCAGTCAAAAATTTAGAAATTATTTTCATGGCTAGTTCTTTGGATTGGTCCCGACCCGCAGCTTGAGCAGATTTTGATTAGCATTTTTTTTTATTCAATTGCATTTAGGGTCAATGTAAACCATCCCAAACCTTCATATCCGGGGTTTTCCTTAATTTTGGGGTTCAATCAACTTATGCTCCAGGGATTTTTATCCCTTCAAAGGGCTTCTTTGGTATGAATCTATGAGCACCTTGAAGAGCACCACCATATTGAGTGAGATTTGGGTGTTAAGCCAGCATTTGGCTGCCTATTAAGAAAACTTGTGGTCCCATCAAATAGCCACAATAGCCAGTTTAATGTTTTTGGAGACTCATTGAGTCACTGTTGAATATGGGAACTGAAGGGCCTTCCATTGCTTGATTTTATGAGCAGATATGCCTCAGTGTGTTAACATGTACATCTGCATGGGGGTGTACTTCATCGGAGCTCTGGTTGCTGACTTGACCACTGTCAGGGTTTCGGCTCTTTCTGATAGCACTTTTAATTTTTTTTTGCTAAACTTTTTGGATATCTGATCCTTTGAATTCAGTCCTGATATTACTTTGTCCCCATTGGGTTGGTCCCTGATGGTTCATGCTGCTTCAGCAATTGATTCTATGATATTTTAGCCCCCTCCATCGACTTGAAATTGTTGGGGATTGTCCCTGATAGCCTATTTGGATTCAGCAATTGATTCTGGGCTGATTTGGCCTTGGCTATCAACTTGAATTTATTTGGAATTATGCCCAATGGTTTATCAGAAATCATGTCTGATAATTTGCTCAATTTGCCAGATCAATTTTGGTCAGAGATCATTCTACCCCCAACTTCTGATCTTTGTCAGGCCTGGTCCCTGACTTATCCTCAAGTGACTATTCTGAGTGTCATTGGTAAGTTTTTCCATATTAGTAGAAAACTTTTTGTCATTGCCCTGATAGTTTGGGTAGCAGATACTCACTGGTTGAATCTGAGCCAGTTTCAGATCAGCAATACTTTATTCCAGATTTTTTAGTTTTTTCAAAAAAATATTTTTACCATGCAAGGCCTAACCCCTCTACTGATTGAGGTTTTGGTAGGAATATCCCTATTTTCACTGTTTTTGATATTGCTCCTCACTCCCTGAAGGTTACTTCTATCATCTGATTTTGGTGGACATGATCTTGGGAAGTCAGTTCCATTATCCTGCTTACCACAAGGGTTTTTTGTAGCCTTAGTCAGTTTGAGTATTTCTTTGTTGTTTGTGCTGCCAATTCATTATTTAATATGCACTTTTTATTCAGGCCTTATCTATTATTAATTATATGGGGGTCTTGGTTGGTGGGAAATCATGCTACCAATTTTTTTTGGCATACACTTATTATTTAGCCTTCCCCATTATTAATCATATGGGGGCCTTAGTTGGTGGAAAGTTATCAGATGGTTTATCCACCTTGAATAACTTCTTAATTAAATTATAATTGGCACAAGCAAGCCATCTGTTTCTTTGTACTTCACACAGACAGGTGGAAAGACTTAATTACACTGGGTGGTTAGGCTGTGGTATACTGCTCTAAAGGTGCAGTACTCACTAGCAGGCAGATGTTCTCTCTAAACATGGTCTGTTCAATTTTGAATTAAGAGTGAGTTTTGTAATGAGAGAAAGATATTTTTTATAGATCTGTACAACTAGACCCAGCAAAAGCAGACAGTTGAAGGAGAAATTATAGTGTGAAAGGGTTTTTATAAAATTGTTTTGGGAGATTATTGCTAACCTTATGACTTTAGGTTGTATAATTTATTCGATAAGGTTTGGTAGGTATAATTTAACAATATGATTAATTTGTTGAATTAGCCAACTGTTAACAGATATTGTCATTTATATTAGTTTATATATTGGTTGATAGCCATTGATAAGTTTAACAGCAAACCTATTGGATTAGCCAAAAACTACTAACCGTTCACCCAAACACAATTAAACCTATTGGATCAACCTAAAACTACTAACTGCTTGGCAAACCTATTTAAACTATCGAATCAGCCAATCCCTTACTACTTATCAAAATGATTAATTTGATAAACCAAATAATCACCAACCGCTTGGCAAAACCATTTAAACTATCAAATCAGCCGAATATCAAACTTCTCAGCCGTAATAATATATCAATTATCATTAAAAATATATGAAGTTTTCACTTCTTATAAATATTTTTTATTTTATCATTAAAATTAAAAATACGGCTTCGAAATGCATGTGGACCCCCTCCCAACCATCTATATCCAAAAATTTAAAACTCTACATGCCGTAGTTTTGGCTGGGTATTGCACACACACATGCACACCTTTGCTTTTATTATAACTGGATCACTCTAAAATCGTCAATTGGTCAGTTTCGATCTAAGGGGATCACTGAGTCCAAATCGTAGATGCAAAAGTTATAATGGGATACGGTAGCTTCTATAATCATTACTTAAATTTTATTCGAGGTGGGCCGACCCGGACGATACCGCATCGACTAAGGGGTTCGAAGTAATGGGAAAGGGGGATAAAACCCGGAAAACCTCCATGCGTGGCGTATGATAGGCCAGGAACTCTATGGACCGCCTTGCTATTCGCTATCTCGGTTCGGGGCATAGGTGCGCAACGCCAACACAGTCATAATTGTCCCCTACCCAAAGTTCCTGTACCAGAATCAAACTTGGGGAGGCAGCAGTAGAGGGTCCATATTCTACCACTGGGATATTCTCCCCTTTTTTATAACATTACGGTGAGTATCTCTATATATTATTTCTCAAAGGTGTTTTTTTGTCGGTGTGAAATATCTCCCTTAATACTGTATCAAAATTAATGTTTGATACGCCATTTTGAAGATTATTTTTCCCTCTAATGATGAAAAATAAGTAAATTATTATTTTCATAGTAAAATAAAAAGTTTTATATGTAACAAGTGAAACCCCTATATATTTTCGATGGCATTCAGTATATTGTTACGGCTGAGCAGTTTGATATTCGGTTGATTCGATACTTAAAAGGTTTTGGCAAGCGGTTGGTGGTTTTGGGTTGATTAATAAGCTGAATGGGTTTAATAATGCAGTTAGTAATTGGTTGATTTGGTATATTTAATGGTTTTTAACCGACTTTGAAAAAGAAGAAGGTTATATTATATTATATCTCAAATGTGTATTTTTGTTGGTATGAAATATCTCTCTTAATACTGTATCAAAATTAATGTTTGATACACCATTTTGAAGATTATTTTTACCTCTAATGACAAAAAAATAAGTAAATATTTTTAAAATTAATTTTTTCATTAAAAAATTATATTTTAAAACTTATATTTTAAAAATTTCATTTAAAAATTACATGTATAAAGTGTCATGGTGGTGCCGAAGTCTCTGAATAGAATAGAATAAACGTATAAATAACGTACAAACAACGTATAAATGTATAAACAACGTGTCAATCAAATTGAAACAAGTAAGTAATACATTTGCAAAAGCAGTGGAGCACTGTTCTAACCTCAATAATATTGAGGTAGCAAGCGTTTGTTGTCATAATTTGTGAAAAAAGTAAATTTTCTAAAATAGTAATTTTTTTGTTAAAAAATTAGTAAATATACAAATAATGTGAAAAATATTTTCATTTGAATTAGAAAAAAATTAATTTTGAAATATACATCACACTATTTGTATATTTACTAATTTTTTATTAATATTTTTTCACAACTTCAAAATTAGTTTTTTTATTTAAAAATTATATTTTATTTTTGTTATGTTAATACCAGTTTGCATCATTCGTTATTTGCAATAATCTATTTCTATTGATTAAGTACTATCCATAGGATAGTCGTATAAGGAATCCTATTATCAGAAGTGATGCGAAGTATTCGCATGGGTCGCCTAGTATATTTATAGTAGCTTACGGTAATTTCCTTTTCGGTTGAGGTTGGATACTAATGATAAGATAATTCATTTATACCCACATCTAAACTTAAACCTAGTTAAGTAAAGTTGAAGATATCTACATAAGTAATTAGTAATACGAATGGGGTTAAATATCACTCTAGATTGATATTTTCGTGATCTGGGGAACAGGTGGCGAAGATGGATTTTATTATGAAGCTCTATGATGGGATAATATATATAATATTGAAACTGGTTTAACGGATAGTTTCAAATAGCTTACAGGTTGAGATATTTGGCTTTAATCTAAACTTAATTTAAGGTTTTAAATTATTGATTACGATATGTACCAAACTAAAATCTATGGGAGTAACTTTTGCTCTATTAACTAAACAACTGTATAAACTGAGGGTACTGGTTTATAGTTTTATAATTTATCATCCCAACATAAGCCTCAGAGGGTTTATTGGTCGCCCACATAAAGATTTGATGAAATTGGGGGTAAAAGTAGTTGAAACTTGGTCACGTGGTTAAAATTTTATTTAAACTGGAGACGTAATGTGAATCGGTGGATCCAAAACGGTCTCATATGTGGGTAAGGGGCAACGTTTGTTGGTCAAAAGTTGCCTGGGGGTGAATGGTTTTGGGTAGATTAAATCTATCCAATTAAATTTCAAATCAACCAAATTTATCCAATCGAATTTCAAATCAATTAAATTTATCCAATCGAATTTTAAATAAGCCCATCCATGCGAATTTATAATCGTTGATTTGGGGTTGGTCGGGGCGAACTAAATTAATAATCTGAAGCGGGTTAAGAAAAATGCCAAGTTGAAAATATAAAGCATCTAGGGTGATCAAAGTCAAAATAGGATAATCAAAACGGATGGTCAATTGCGCTAGAATCGAAAGGTCTACGAAGGCGCGCCTACCCAAAGAGATGGAAGTTGTCATTGTTGGCAACGGGCCATCAGCTTTGACGATGGGGTATCTCCTCTTGGGTCACCAACCCTATTACGCTGGCGGTTTGGCTGGTTGCCAACCTCACCCGGATCCTCGCCTACACGCTTTGTTGTCCGAGCAGCCTGCGAACCGTGAGCTGAATCTGGAGGAGATCGCTTTAACAAACTTCATGGGCTCCCCACGGATCGTGGATCTATCGCGCGGCTTTTGGACGCCCTTACCCACCCCTAAGTGATGTTGACCCTGGTGAACCCACTAGGTTGGGGTGGGCACGCCGGCGAAAGCGAACCAACTTCGTCATACTAGGAAAGGGCCCCATTGGGGGGAATCTGGGCCCACTTGGCTACCTCCGAGATGCGTGCGTTAAGGTAAGCCCTTATTCGACACCAGCTAATTTAGTAGCCACTATTCTCAACTAGAGCTTCCTGGCCTTCCTTTCCTTATGTGGAGAAAAACCAAAAATTCGGCTGAAAGCGGGTGGCGGCCGGGAAGGAAAGAGGTGTCGCAATATTATCACAACTACGCCGAGGTTATGGGGATTGCTCGGCATTGCTATGAGGGAGTTGAGGTGCTTGGCGTACGGCGCACTCGTGGCCCCTTTCGATACTTGGTTTGCGGGAAAGCTGGAGGGAGCCAGTTTTTCATTAGGGCCAACCACGTGGTGCTTGCCACGGGCTCCCTATACCACCCCCATCCGCTTTGCAAATTGGAAGGAAGTCATCTCCCCGGCGTATACTACGGGTTAGACGATCTCCTCCGCTACACTCAACCCAGGCGCGTGCTGCTGGTTGGTACTGGGCTCTCAGCCGCCGATGCCTTGATTCGTCTACAAGCTTCAGGGGTTGAAGTCATCCACTCATTCTTCCTTCAATACCCGCGCCCCACTCGTCAAAGGCACCCGCTAGCCTCCTGTTGGAAGGACGATTACCCTGAATACTACCGAGTCTATCAACTGATGAGGGGTGCTCCCTGTCCTGGGTATGAGGCTTTTCCTGACGCCCATTTGGAACAACTTGTACCGCTTCATCCCCAAGTGAGGCCTCTTTACAGCTTGATATACACACAAACGCTTAGTGGATGCGGTTCTTGTTCTCATTGGAAGGCGTCCCAACCTGGAGCTCATGTCTAGCGTTTCTGCCACGCTTACCCCTGACCTTCACGTTTATGCCATAGGGGCCTTAGCCGGCTCAACATTTGTACGCCATATTCTCCCCAGCTGCCTCAAAGCCTATAGACAGATAGCTAGCCCAAGCTGAAGCTTTATTAAATTTGCTCGTTTCATCAAGGTATTCACTCTTTTACGCCACGGATTTCTATACTTGCCTGCAGCCCTTTTAACAGCGGCTCAAAATGGCTGAAAAAAAGTCCGTTGTACGGCTGCGGCGACAGCCGATTAACGGCACGAGGTTCCTACATGGCGTGACGGCAGCGTGTAATATCTTATAGACTTATGTGAGCCCCGTAATAGGAAAACAGCTTCGTGAGCACCAAGCTATACACGTCGCTTCCAGGGCTGCCCAATCCATTTGATTTACATCAGCTATCGCCAGGATTTCAACCTAGTACTATAGCCCGGTTCTATCCCGATCTAAGTAGTTTAAGGCTCAAAACAATTACCCCAAACCACCCATCTGCAAGTTCGCAAGCCTAAGCTCTCCCCGCACATGTTGTGAGGGCTACAGTTAACGTTAATAGCTTTCACAGGTTAATCTTGGCCTCGTTAGACTACATAGCACAGCCTATGTTTAACAGCCTACCCACCTTCATTTCCACCAACTCCTCCGCAATTGCAGATGGGTTTCAACCCGAGCGATACTACAGGTTTAGGAGGTAAGGTTCACCAGCCATCACTTTAAAGGTCGAACCCTTACATCTAAGGCTCCCAACCTGATCCAAACCTTAGGTTTGGTTTAACGTGTTGAAGGATCTACGGCACCCTGAAAATACAATAAAATTAACTTTGTTTTGATTTATTATAATTCCATCAACCTTTTTGCAATTCTCGGCCGGATATCAGCTTTCTGCTTTCCCTCAACTCTAAAGTGCGAGATCGTCACAAAGCCTTACGAAAAAACGGGAAGGCGTAAAACGTACATTCAGCTTCGCCCACGTCGGAAGCTGGTTGGTTTGTCTAACCCGTTAAACGGTTGAATCGAGCTAACGCTAAGCATCCGCTTGTGCATGTTGTCAACGTTTAGGTTAATCGTTTAAAGCAGCTGCCAGTTTGATACACCGGATGCTACTAGCACGCCAACGGGATTTAATGACGTAAGGTGGGGTTAAACCCAATTTAGGAACCTTGAAGGGGACCGTATAGTTAGCGAACCCCCTAAAGTGGATTTCGAGATTTATACTACCAGCTTATCAACCCACGGGAATATTTTTGAAGTTGAGCGAAAGCATCAAAGTAAGCGCAAGCCTTTGGAAATTGAGTGGCTGCCTGGAATATTTTAAACCCGGGGCATATCCACCATGAATGGAGTATTTACTGGCAGGTGTCCTATGCTTTGGTACAGGTTCTTCGGTTCTAAGTGATAAAGTGCTTTTTATAGGGTTAGATAGTCCCCTTTAACTCGGTTATTTTAGAACTATCAAACAAATTATTGGACCGGGTAACTAGGATGGACTGCCTTCTCAACGGGTTACCAGATCTGATTTAAGTTTAAACCGGTCGGATTAATATCCTAACTAGGCCTTAGACGAGAGACTTAGCCTTAATAAACCCGCATAGTATTACCTCATCGTGGGGTCAGCGATAAATAAGTAGAGCTTGGTTATAAAAGTACAAGCTTTTAAACGTTTCTAACGGGTAAAGAAGATCGATTTTGGCTAGCTTTATTAGTTGCCAACCCGTCGAGTTCATATTTTGTTTAGCTTTTAGCGGTATCATCTTGGGATCCTATAGCCTTCTTAAGTTGCTGCATCCTATCCCGCTATCCTTAAAAGACTCGATAGCTGGTATTATATAATCGCTCTCCCTTTTTATACCAGCGGGTTACAATAGGGGATATTTGGCCTAGCCAGTAATCATTTTGACTAGCGTTATAAAGACATGGTTGAATCTGCAGTTCCATAAAGGGATGCTGGAACTGAGACTTTAATTAACTGAAGGCCATAGTTAAGTGCCAACCTGTAATGGCGAGTTAAAAGGTGCCTTAAGGTATCTTATTATGGCATGTAAGGTGCATCACTAGATGCAAAAACCGAGTGGAGCTAATTACTCAATTTTCATACAAAAAATGATTAAAGTTTTACCTTAGGGTAAAAAACTTAGATGCATGATATATGCCTTATGGTTGAAGGTTGTTGGAAACTTTCTTAACATCTTAACTACTGTTATGATAGGATACTATCATTGTGTTTTGTCATTTAAATTTTAAAATAATAATACCCGAGATGGTTAGATTACTTTAGTAATGGTTGAATTAGCCCAACTAAAACTGTGTATGACACCAGGCAAGTAGCTGGTAGATTGGTTCAGATTTATTTAATTTATATTAAATTGGGTAGCATTTTAGTTGCGGTGGTTTAGGAAATCATCCTATAAATAAATCATTATAATTGCATGTTTATTTCAACACCTACTCCTAGACTATTTACCAATCTCAGATAAACTTGACACAAATATTCTATGATATATATATATATATATAATTGTTCAGTTGACTTGATTAGTCTGATGTTTCAGGTATAAGGTTAGCAGTTTTTACTTATAGTTTTTATTATTTAGTTGATTTTATTAGTCAATTATATGGTGACCTTTCAGATATCTATCTATATTACCTTATTTTATTTATTTGGTTGATTTAATTGGTCAATCTATACTAAATTTACTGATCACCATCTACAATAATTCATTTTAGATCTAGTTGATTTAATTGGTCAACTTATGCAAAACTTGTAACGATCAAGTTTGTCTCAATTGTTGCATTTTGACTCAAATTTGGATTTTCTGAATCTTAGTTGAATCATTTAAAAATACTTTTGGCTTGATCATTTTGGACACTGGGTTGTGCCTTGCCCTAGTTGTAGATTAGGCTCATATGAGCCTAATCAATGACTTGGGTGTGGCCCCCAAAGGGCAGCCTTTCTAAGGTGTGCCCTGCCAATTCTGAAGCTCACTTTGGAATTCTACCCTTAGCTTTCCCTCTTAGGGAGCATTGTCAGTTGCTCCCTCAGATGAGCTCAGTTTGGCAGGCCCTTTTTATATCCAGAATAAAAATAAGGGTTGTTTTGGGGGTTAGCATACCTCACTTACCTGTTGGTCTTTTTCAGGTGTCTGGTTTTGAGGGCATTCATGTGGCTAGGTTGGACCAACCACAATAGAGTACTTTGCATAACCAATTAGTAGTAGGCAATGTTTGGTGCTGTCATTGCCCCAAACCCCTCCCTACTCAAAGTTAGGCTGCTTTGGTGCTTGTTTGTGTACCAAAGAATCATTAAGTATATGGCAGTCAGAAACTGGAATTTTCCAATAATGACATAATTCTGAAGTCAAATGTGCGCTGCACGCCTCCAATTCCCAGTTTGGATGATCTCAGTGGTCACTTGGTCCCAGTTGTTGAGGAACCAGCACAGGTGGGAGCTGGTGACTGATGGCCAACCCTGGACCCAGAGTGACCATCAGCTGAAAATCCTGGTGGGGCCTCCCACTCACCAGGATTTAGTTGGCACCAAGGGGACATGTCCCAGCAGGGCTCCCTCACTAACAGATGGTCCCCCAGAAAGGGGATGGCCATACAGCCGCGCTGAACTGTGCACCACTCTCACACTTCTGCTAGAAAAAGCGCCTTCCTGGTTGGGATGGGAAGACCATTGCCAACAGGAGCCTTGGAGGGGTGCGCAACACAGCCAAGTGCTGGGTATGCATCCTTGGACTGGGGGCCGTCCAGCCATGCTGAACTGCATGCCCTCTCACAATTCTGTTGGAGAAAGCACCTTCCTGGTTAGGATGGGAAGACCATCACCAACAGGAGCCTGGGAGGAGGTGTGCAACACAGCCACATGCTGGGCATGCGTCCTCATGCCAGGTGGGCTGATTCTGGCAGCCCATCTTGATTTGCCCTCGCCATTTGTCTTTTCCTTGAGGGGCCCAGAGTTTATCTGGGCTAATTTTCCAGGGGCTCAAGGTAACTTGCCCCAGAAGCCCTCATTGTGGCAGCCTTCCGCTATGGGGCCCCTCTTTGGGGAGGGGCCCTTCTCTATTGGGGGGTAATGTAACAATCAAATTTGTCTCAATTGTTGCATTTCAACTCATATTTGGATTTTCTAAATCTGAGTCAAATCATTTAAAAATACTTTTGTCTTGGTCATTTTGGGCACTGTGTTGTGCCTTGCCCTAGTTGTAGATTAAGCTCATATGAACCTAATCAATGACTTGGGTGAGGCCCCCAAAGGGCAGCCTTTATAAGGCGCTTTCACCAATTCAAAGCATACATAAGAATTCTACCCCTAGCACCCTTCTGGGGAGCATTGTTGGTTGCTCCTCAGATGAGCTCAGTTCAGCAGGCCCTTTTTATATCCAGAATAAAAATAAAGGTTGTTTTGGGGTTAGCATACCTTAATTACCTGTTGGTCTTTTTTGGGTGTCCAGTTTTTAGGAGATTTCACATGGTTGGGTTAGACCAACCAAAATAGAGGACTTTGCATAACCAACTAGTAGTAGGCGTTGATTGGTGCTGTTGGTGCTCCCAACTCTCTCCCTAATCAAAGTTAAGCTGCTTTGGTGCTTGTCAGTGTGCCAAAGAATCATTAATTATATGGCAGTCATAAACTGGGATTTTACAATTGTGAAAAAACAATCCACACCCATAATAATTTAAGCTTATCAGTTATAAACTCATACTTGAACATACCCCCTCAGCCATAGGACATATATCATGTCAAAAAGCTTTATAAAACTCTTAATTAGTCACCTTGTTCTGCTCAAAAAAGGTCTTATTACTAAATACAAAATCAAGTTGAGCTACCATTTTCACACATGAAAGGTTTAGAAACTCTTAAGTGGTCACTTTGTCCTGATCTAAAAAGTCTTATAACCAAGTAAAAAAGCCAAGTGGACCTTGTGATCACTTTCCATGCATTAAGGCTCTATCTCAAAAAACCCCAAGTACTCACCTCTCACTTTTCACATACTGCCCAGTGATCTTTTTTTAAAAAGGATAAGTTTGTTATGAGGTCAGCAGCTTAAATGTAGGGCTTCTATATTTATGGCTCAATGGTGGTGTGCCCAAGAAGCCTGACAGTCAATACTTATATCAGTCTAAAGCTCACAACATAGTTTTTTATTTATTTTGAGGGTGCAAAGTCATACTTAGGTCCCATCAGCATGATTATCCTTCCTATGGTAAAATTTTACAAAATGACTTATTGAAGTCAATTTTAAGGCCCTTAGATCCAGCTATTAATCTGTAAAGGGCCATTTGCCTTTCTAGGTCAAAAAAGGGGCAAACCCCAAGGCCCAGCCCCTCACCCAGATCTCCAGGCCTAGGGCATACCCTGGATGAGCGGTGGGTGGTTGCTTATCCCCCCTGTGATATGGCTACATAACATAATTGAGGGTACAGATTGCAAGGATAAAGCTGTATGTCAGAGGCCAAAAAGGTCAAATTGCAAGGCTTTCCTGACCTAAAACATGCCTCTAGACAATGCTGGATGCAGGTGAGATATGCCAAGGTTAGTCCTATGGATGTGCATGATGCTTAGCCCTGCATTTCAGCAAGAGCATTAAAACACATTGACTATATTACTAATAACAATGGTTTGATTTGGTTGCTTGGTAAATGGGGTTTCAAAACATTTATATTTTTGATATTGCTAAATTGGGTCAGCTTTACCTACAATCAATAACTCAAGTCTGGTCAATCTTGAGCTGCTACATTGGCTGATGGTAGTGTGCGCCGATTGGCTTGTTTAGGTATAGCACCACTCTCTCAGATTAATGACTCTAACCCTGTTGTTTAGTTATAAACCTTGAGAATAACCTTCCCTGTTGGTTGGCTTTTCTAATGGTAAATTTCTCATTATTTTACATTTTTTTATTATGGTTTCCTGGGCAAACCTGTGCGCAGACCTCCTTGAGGAGGTCTCTAACAACGTTGGCTGTTTTATTTTAACAAAAATATCTACCATATCTGGTGCACCGCTGGGCCACCCTGATACCCTCCAGATTGAGGAACCCAAACACTCTAGCACAGATCTCCACTGGGTTAGAAACTCCCTTTGGGGTCCACCAAATATTGTTTTTGACTATCGCTACTATATACCACGTTGAACAACCCTTGCCCTGGGATGTCTTTAGCTCTGGAACCCTCCATGGTGCTCTGTTTAGCATCTCTAATGACTGGTTCCCTGTGTGCAGTGCTTTTACCATCTTACTAATGAATGGTTCCCTGGCGGTGTGGCTGTGCATCCTGCACCACCTTTCTGGGAATGGGAGAGTTACAAACACTCTTCTTATACCATTCCAGACACATACATTTCCTCTATCTACCCCTCAACCCAAACTCATTAAGTTTAAAAATCTGCAAGTTATCATTTAAAAGAAAATCAAGCAAATTTATGCAAAATATAGGAAACTAAAGTTCTCTGCCATGGTCCCCATTCCTGTCTCCAACAAGAGCTCAACTAGAAGTAATATGAGAGGAAAACTAACCTAGCAATCCCAATTTGAGCAAAAATTTAAAAAAGAAGGGTCAAAAATGGGGATTCAATACAACACCTTATTATGAAATTGAGAAAGTGAATTTGGCCATTGGGAAGTTGAAAAATATCCCAATGATGGATTATAATCATTGGCTAATACTATTGAGGGTTACTCAGGGATTGAACTTATCAAATAACAGATTTAAAATTAAAAAAGTGTTCATCACTACCCTAGTTTAGCTTAGCAGCCTTTCTTACCGCCTAGCTTAAAAATCAGCATCCTACCTTTGGTAGGATGTTGGGCAAATTGTTTTAATCTTTACTAGTATAGAACTATCCTTAAAAGTTCAGATTTTTTTATTTATTAATACGAGGATGGCTGACCAGGGGACAGACACATCTGATATGTAGGAGCAGGGAAAGCGGAAAAACAGAAATGGGAAGAGAGCGCAAAACAAAGGAACTCAAAAGATATGACTTGGCACAATTTGGTGTGGCTGGGGGCCTTGGGTGGTGGTGGCTTAAATTTTAGTGCATGGCAACTCCATAAGGCTTGTGGTGTACACCCTATGAAGACTGTGAGGTTTTCAATGTCATAATGAAGAAATTGTGGAAGATCCCGTTAAAGGGGGTAAAGGGGTAATTGTGTGAATGGACCATATTGCAATGCACAAATTAGACCCCCGTGTCTGGGGATGGGTGATGTCATGTTGAGTGCCATGATATCGCGGGATAGTCAGAACTTGGTTGTAGGTGATTGGAAACAAGTGCATCACTTTGGCCCAGATATGCGCAGATGGCGGGCACTCTTCCAGGCGGTGTGCTAGTGTTTGGGTCCGCCACAGATGGCGCATGTTTTGAACATTGGAAAGTATGGTCAGCTGTTCTATATGTATGGCGCATGTATCGCCACATTGTGGAGCAACTTGTGGGGATGGGGAGGGGGGGGGTGACGGGTTCCACACCTTTTTTTGGGGTGTGCAAGTCATATGGGACGTCTTAGTGGTCTGGGTAGTCAATCCTGGACAGGGGGAAAGGGGTTTAATGGGGCGGTACGTTAGACACCGTTTGTCCTCTGTGGGTTACATATCCAGTTTGAGGGTGAATGTCTTCAGGTTGCTGTGCTAGGGGAAGCTCCCAAACCTCTTGTTTTAGGTTTATAGGATGAGTTTGAAAACCGATTGGGTTGTGCAGTTCAGTGGCATTGGGTGTGTTCAATGTCTTCATCAGGGTCCCGGGTTGGAGGGGGGCCTCAGATGTAGTGCCTTTGCAAAATTTGGGTTTTGGGGTGCCTTGGGCCCCGTGGGGGGTGTTGGGTTGGGTGACACCGTGGAGGCTATCCATGAGCCTAGGATTTGCGTTGTCTTTCCGTGGTTGAGCAGCCCCATCCCGCCTCTCTTCCGTGGGCTGTACATGGTTTCAGCTTGACAGGTGCACGGTTAACCATAGCCAGTTCTGCAGGAGCTTGTAGACTGCATTGGTAAAATTGGCGGAGAAGGGGGGTCACGTGGGCAGCAAACCATAACTTTTATAGAAAGGGAGTTATAACACAACTCTTCCAGTTAGGCTGGCTTTACTCCTCCGCATACATGTCATTATTTTTGTGATGTTGTCCAAAATTTGGTTTCTATTTAATGCATATCCACCAGCTTTCCCTATGCCCAGATGACGGACTGGGTTGGTGGAGGGTGGTGTGCGGGGGAAGCACAGTGGTTTTACTGGCTTGGATCGGGGTGGTTGGGGGTTTTGGGTTTGGGTTTGGTTTTGTGGTGGTGGGGGGGGGGGCCCAGTTTGAACTGAATTTGACCATTAAATTACCTCTATTTTCTGTTTGTTCAGCATGGCGTTACTCACTGACTCATATTGGTGAAAAATTTTAAAGCCCTTTTATTGCTTGAGACTCCAACAATGCATACGAAACT
>JAKSZP010018068.1:0-16181 GCA_022478985.1 Massospora cicadina
GATCAGGCACTTTTTACAATACCTGCCCACCTGAGTGGGTGACCCCTTTCAATTGTACGTTCATCAAATTAGCTCCAGAATCTTCACCTTCCCAGGATGACCAACAGTGATTCCGTCATATGGTCCCAGATGATTTCCAGGTAAAGTGGTCTGTCAGAAACCCATAGGCGCCCCTGAAACTGCACCATCTCATCCTTTGCATGGTAATCTCTGGTGATGTCCTCCTGATTCAACTCTCTCTTAGCAAGGACCATAGCATATTCGGCTAACAAAGGCTGGGAAAGGACTACCTTTTGGAACATACTTTTTTTCTCCGCAATTTTCTAGAGGAGCAAGCGCTGGCCCATTGGCCAGGGAGAGGGAAGCTGAGACACAATTTTACCCTTTGGAATCATCAAATGGGTATTATGCACCACTACTTCCCTAGGATCTGGAACTAGTGCAGGGTTGTGGCTCAAAGCATCCGCTAAACCATTCTCCTTACCCTTAGTAAACTCATAAGAAAACGCAAATTGGGTTAGGGTGTCATGGATTTGCCTGATAAGAATTAGACTGGGTTCCCAGTCAGGGTGTACGAGCACCTAGTGGAGAGCCCATAATGCCACAGGCACAGAAGTCTGAGCGACTTGTAAGAGTGGAATTCTATTGGGGACGTGAGGAAAGTAAAAGTTCACTAATTTACCAAAGGCCCCCAAGTCAAACCAGAAGGTTGCAATGGGAGCAACTGAGAGTCTTGCGGAGGAAACCCCCAAGGGTGGGAGAGGCAGGGAGGACGATGACTCCTTCAGTGTTCATTTTGCTGGCCTTCAGATTTAAACAGATGAGCTTGTGCTCCAGCGAGGGTAAACACAGGGTCTGCCGAACAATCAGTGGTGAGAATGGAGGAGGAATATGACCCATGAAGGGGTTTGGGACTGACCTTCCACTGAATGGGGTGCTTCAGGTCTCACAGGCAGGCTGAACCATAAGTGGCTGATCTGGGTGTGGACCCTGAGTCCGCAAGTGGTGGTCAGGGCCTCTCTGGTGCTGCTCCAGAAGGGGAGTGGTTTTGTAAAACTCAGCAGTATAATGGATTGAGGGTTTGTTTTAAATGGATGCACAATAATGAATGAGATAGTGGGTTCATTGTCAGGGGTGAGCTGGTTTATTGCATTTATGAACTTCTGCTGCATGGCAGGGTCAATCAACCAGATGATCAAATAATCAAACATTGGTATGAGAACTTGGGAGATGGCACGCTTTTCTGGATTGATTATCAGAATTTTGTTCAAAAGTAAGGCAGACGGAGGCCGTGGCAAGCTGTACAGATAATTTGATCTTTATTAAGTGCAAATCATGAAAGATAAGAGAATGAACTGACAACTGCCCCTGAGCAGGGCAGTTGCATAAAGCACTGGGTAAATCGTATAAAGGAGGTATCATGGGATTGGTCTTTGGGGTTCAGCAATGGGATTTGGTTGGCTGTCAGGGAGGGGGGTAGAGGGAAACTCAATATTTTGGCAAAAACCAAAAAAAACCTTTGCAAATTTTTCACATGCTTGGGACCAAACCAAGTTGATGGTGCCAATCCAGGTCCTGGTCATCTGAGTCAGCCTGTTCACATGATTTAGACTTTCCAGATTTATCCTGGGAGGCAGGGGCCGTTGGGCTGAGTTGTTTGAGACCTGGTTCAAACTCTCAAATGGGCTATTTGCACGATCCAAACTTCCTGGATCCGTCCCAGAGAGTTGGGGCAACTGGTCCAAGTCATTTGGTGCCTGGTTTGAGATCTGAGTCATGCCCTGACATGATTTCCAGCGCTGGCCAGTCCAGACCATCCCTTATACTGGAATTTGCAGGTTGGTCTCCAATGTTGGTGAATGCTATTTCCCCAAAATTTTGACATAATTTTCCTGGGGAGTGGGGGTCCCAGGGGCCTGCCTATGGCCTCTGGTATGCGCAATCTCTCTGCAGACTCCCTCTATCAAATTTACCATGGTTGAGGAGGGGGGAAGAGATGGGAATGGGTTATCCTTGGGGGGAGCAGTCACATAATGCTCATCTACCATGTGTGCCAAGTCGCTCAACTGTGACAGGGGGCCACTTGGCCCTTGGGACCTCATTTTGATTGGAAGGGGTGTTGCTCCTTATCCAGTTACAGGGGCTGTTCTCCAGGACCTAGTCTACCTTTTCTTTTTTGACAGTGAGGATTCTACCACAGGGGGCATGGACCAAAGCATAACTTTTGTGCCGCTCTGGTAGCTTTATGGCCAGGATGGCTTCAATCTTCTGGGGGGACGGAGGGCTGCTGAGTGGGAAGTGTGGAATTCCTCTATCAGATCCTTCCAGTTTGCACAATCATGCGCATTCACCCAGCTGTTCTCATATGAGGGTAGCCTTTCCAGGTGACTAAGTATTTAACAGATTGGCAGGACCTCGTAGAAGCCAGGATTGCCTCCACCTCCGTTTCCTGGGCATCTCCAACAATTGGCTCAGGGGATGTTGGCCTTTCCCCTTTTAAGGGGGTTAGGAGAGAGGTATGGAAGACATTATGCTGTTTCCAATGCATAGGCAGTTTCAAATGGTAGGCCTCATTGCCTAAATACTTCTTGACCTCAAAGGGTCCTGAGCGTTTGACTGCTAGCTTATGGGTGAGGGGCTTTCAGGGGAAGGTTGCGGGTGTCCAACATGACGAGGGAACCAACTTTGATCTCATATCCAGGGAGGCGCTTCCAATCATAAAACTACTTGTAGTCCTCAATAGACTTCAGCAAGTTTTTGTGGACCAGGTTGTGTGTCTCGCGGAGTGAGCTTATGCAGTCCTTGGCTGCGGAAACTGCTGAGGAGATCTGGGGACCAATTTGAAAAGAAGGTTTGTACTCCAGAGTGGCCTCAAAGGGGGAGAGGTTTGTCAAGGAATGAAGGTAATTGTTGTACGCAAACTGGGTTAGAGGAAGATCCTTAGCCCAGGTGCCTTGTGAGGCTGTCGCATAATAGCGCAGGTACTGCTCCAATACCTGGTTCACCCGCTCAGTCTGCCCATTGGACTGGGAGTGGTAGGCGGTGGATTTTCAGGGCTTGATGATGAGGAGGGTTAGCAGCTCTTCCCAGAACCTGGCAGTGAACTGGGGTCCCCCTATCACTCACTATCTCCTTGGGGAGACCAAACATGGCAAAGTCATGGATGACAAACAAATTTGTGGTTTCCGCCTCAGTAATAGATGAGAGGCAGGGGATAAAGAGTGCAAACTTGGTAAATCTGTCTACAACTACCATGATAGCATCTGAGCCACAGGAAGGTGGGAGCTCCACGATGAAGTCCACTGAGACTGAGGTCCATGGGCCCTCAGCCTGCTGCAGAGGGTGTAACAGCCCTTTCTTCCTGGAACGATCAGATTTTTCCCAGGTGCAGGTGACACAGTGGGAGATCCAGGTGGGAATGTCCTTTGAGGACTCAGGCCAGTTGTAAGTTCTCTTTATGATATCTGCACATTTTTTCATGCTGGGGTGTACAACTGTCTAGGGGACATGATGTTCCTCAATAACATGGCTACATAGAGAGGGGGACCCAAACCTGATTGCAAAACCAGATTGTTTCCTCCCACAAAGTATATGGAGCTCTCTTATTAATCGTGGACTTTAAGTCATCATAAAGCTCTATTCCTTCGGGGCAACAGGTTTGGGGGGCAAGGACATGGAGGAGTGGGACATCTGGGGCCAGGTCAGAAAAGGCTATTGTAAGGGGGCCAATGAGAGGGTCTGGGAGGGGGCGCTACAGTCATGAGATCTAGCGGGTCATCCCCCCATCAGGAGACTGGGAGGGATTTTAACTGAGCTTGTCCGGCAAAACGTTCAGGGGGCCTTTTTTAATTCATACCTAAAAATGAAACCCACATAGATCCTGGTAGCTGTTAGTTTGCCGGTGCTCCAGCTTCTGGGGTTTGCAGTTGTAGAGTAAATCCTTATGGTCTGTCCTAACGGTGATTTCATAATGGGCGCCCTGAAGGAGATATTGCCAGTGGGTTAGTGACCACACCACTGCTGCTAGCTCTTTATCATATATTTGCCACAATTGTTCTGTTAAGGTGAACTTGTGGTAGTAATAGGCCACAGAGTGTTTGACTCCCTCATGCTCCTGTAGCAGCACAGCGCCCACTGTCACTGATGAGGCATCACAGGCTACTATAAAGGGGTTGGAGGTGTCAGCATGCCGCAGGACTGGGGCTGTGAGGAAAACCTCTTTAATAGACTCAAAGACCTGCTGACATTTAGGGGACCACTCATAAGGGGCATTTTTCCCAGTGAGGGAGTAGAGGGGTGCCGCCAGTTGGGCGAGGGCTGAGGAGAAATTTTTCAAAAAGGTGAAAGTACCAAGGAAGCTATGAAGTTGTTTTTGTGAAGTTGGGGTGGTCCAAGACTGGATAGCCTTGAACTTGCAAGGGGGGACATCATAGCCATCCTTCAGGACAAGGTTACCTAAGAAGGTAACCTCATCCCTGAAAAATTTAAACTTGGTTTTATGAAGAGCTCAGCCTTGTGGTTGGTTGCCGCCGCCGCTTCTAGATCATTGGCGTGTTGTTCTGGGGTGGGGGAATGGATCAGAATATCGTCAATGTAAGCCACAGTGCATGAGAAGCTTAAGTCTCCCAGAATGTCATTGATGAGGCGTTGAAAGGTGGCTGGAACATTCTTCAGTCTGAAGGGCATCACCCTGAACTGGAAAATACCTCAGCGGGTGGATATCTGTAAGCCACTCCTGTCCCCTTGCCACCCTCACCTGATTAAAGGCGTTCATCAGGTCCAACTTTGAGAAGATGCGGGACTTGTCAATGGCTTGGGTGATGCTTTTCTTTAAGAGTAATGTGTATGGGTCATGGATGGTAATGTTGTTGAGGTGTCCATAGTCGATTCAAGGGCGCAGGGAGCCATCTGTTTATTGGCGAAAACTATGGGTGAGGCGATAGGGGAAGATTTCTTAATGAGCCACTCATTCTCTAACATCTTGTCTAGACAAATACTCAAAATCCTTTTCCTCTTTTTCAGTGTAGTTGTAGAGGGGGCAGTTGATTTTGACTAGATTGACCATCAGCTGTAATGACAAATCATATTTGGAGTGTAAAGGAAGCTTGGATGCCAATGACATATTGAAGACAGCCTTATATGGGGCTAGGAAGGGAAGTCTGAAGGGAGGTCAATTGGAGTGGGGTCAGGAGGGGAGTTGGAGCCAAGAGATGTGCCCAGGGGAAGGATTTTAGCAGGGGAAACTCTCCTCTCAACTTGAGGTTCATAAACAAAAAGGAGTTATTCACAAGGTTAATGTGGACCTTCTGGTGGCACCACCAGCCCACCCTAGAATTACGGATAGAGAAAATCCTGTATGGCTGAGAAGTGGTTAATAAACCCAAAGTCATTAACGGTGAAGTGCAATGGGCGTTGAATGCAGTAGGAGTTCATGGGCTCTGACGAGGCGCCCAGGATAGATGAAGCTTCCTTTATCGCCAGGTCCAAGGACTGTGCCACATTGAGGTCAAATAAAGTTGCCCGCCACTCCTGTGTCAATGAGGGCTTGTACAGTGATTTCTCCCAGCTCTGAGGGAAAGGAAATAGGGAACAGGAAGTAGGCTTGATCATCTTTATTGGGATGATCAAGTGAGAGGGAAGCCGAGTAGGGGCATGATCCATTATCAAAAGAGATTGACCAGGAGGCGCTGGGCTGTTTTGTAGCTGGGTAAGGATTTTTTCTTCTTCCTTGTCCCAAATGTGGAGGTGAGGTTTGATGCGTAAATCTGCTCCACTCTCTTCAGGGTGAGTTGGGGTCAACTGGGGGAACGATAGCACCAAGCTGAGCAGACTCTGAGCTCTTGGGGACCAACAGGCCACCTTTCTGATAAGGGGTGAGGACAGGGGGTGCTACAGGCAGGGGTTCCCCCAGGGGGAGATATCTGAGGTGGGCACAGGGGGGCAAAGGGCTACAAGCCTGGGGGGATGCTTCCCTTGACCATGACCACTGGCAGAGGGGGAGGGGTCGTATGTGGTACCTCAAGAGCTTCAACAGCACATTCAGTAACATGGAAGGGCCTGGCCCCAATTAAGCGGGCCACAGAGAATGCAATTTCTAAAGACCCTGGGAGAGGGTCCAAGGATTTATGAGTGGCTGCAGTGGAGTCCAAGGAATCCAGAAGGCGAAATGATGATTTCAGAGAGGATTGGCACAATGGGAGCCAGGACCGCAAAGGCTTTGATCAGGGAGGCTAGGTCCATGGCTGTCTGTCCCAATGTAAAAAGATGGAGAAGACACGCTGATCTTGACTCAGGGGCCTGAACCGCAGAAGTGACAAGTGCAAGCAAGGAGGTGGGGTTGCCATACTTAGCAGAATAGCAGAGCACTCCCCTGACCCAATGACAGGCATCCCATCCAGGGAATCAAGGAGAGACACACTCTGCTGGGCATCAGAGGGAAGCGGGGATTTCCCACTATCAGCAGTAAAGCGCACCTGGAGTTCTGCCATGACGCCCAGGATTTTATTGGCCACCTCCATCAGAAGGGACAGGGGGATCCTCATCCCCATCATGTTAACTGATGGGGTGACACTCATTGCTGGGGTCAGCAGGGTGGAAACCACTTTAGCAAAGCCTGTCAGCAAGCCCAATGATGAGGCCACTGACCAGCAGGAGAATGCCAGGTCGCAGAGGGAGAGTACGTTTAGAGTGAAAGTGTAGGCCAACGCTTCACCAGTGCTAGTGAGGAGGGCAGAGAAGGCTGATATTACTGGTCGGTTCATTATGTCATGGATAAGGCTGATAAGAATTAGACTGGGCTCCCAGTCATGATGCGCGAGCACCCAGTGTGTAAGTCCAGGGGAACATCTACTTTTCTTGGATTGGGCAATTTTACCATTCCCAAATAGGAAGGGTATAAAGAGAGCGGCTGTACCCCTCATCACCCAGGGCGACCTCGCCCATGTGGTAGATGAGCGCTGGGTAACAGCACTCCCTCTGAAGGTTTCATCCTCAGTCCTTGTGCTTTCCTCTGCCAAACTAGTTCACAAAATTGAGGATATCTGCACCAAAGGCATTGCTATCCATCTTCCTCATGCTCAGGAGGGCTTTTACAAATCCATTGGCGTCAAATCCTCAGAATCGAAGCCAAAATGTCTGAACTCAATGGGAATAAAGGCTGACGGGCGGAAAACCAATATTTGAAAAAGACAATCGGTGTTTTATCAGCCAGAATTGCAGATGCCATTGATCCATCGAGTAGTATGATCACAGATGTCAAAATCTCCTCAAAGTTGTCAGGGGAAATCCCCAATGAGCAGAAACCCCTAGATCAAGAATCAGGATTTGCACCTGATGCAACTCACTTGGCCGAATGAATGCCCCTAGAGACTGGGCATGGTCAGGTTGGACATCTTTAACCCATTTCCAACCAATTGGTACTGCCCCTATGTGGGGTGGCTCTATGGATTCCCATTGCCTGTTGGGCCAGATGCTGTCATGCCAACTGATGTAAACGCAGTCAAGCCTCAGTCCAGGCATTTGCAGATGAACTGATAGCAACTCAGCCTGCCGCCAAATCCTTTGATATCAGTTCTAATTATAAATTGTCCTCCCCCCCCAAAAAAAAAATTCGCCGGGGATAGGTCAAATTTTAGTGACCCAATCCCTGTTTTGACCCACTACCAATTGAACACTATTTAACAGTTTTATCGCACTGAGAAAATACTTGGTTGATTTTTATTATAACTTTCAATAAAAATCCCTTCACCCATTTCCAGTTTTTATTATGTTAAAATCTAAACCTCCCTTCTCGCCTATAATTACACAACCCATGGGGTCCATGGCCATGATCACCTGGTTCTTCACTTGGCTTCTATACACAACAATGGCTCATGGCCTCTTAGTAACAAAACTCCTCACTAGTTTCATAACTGTCATACCAGCAGCAGTGCCACTGGCATTCAATCTTGGCATTTGGTTGATTCAGCACTTTAACTGGAAGGCCAATCTAAAAATAACTTGCTGTTTGCCTGACATAATCGACCAACCAACATTCTTAAACATTTCCGCCTTTCTTTTTGAGATGGGCATAGGAATGGTCTTTTTTCTCAGCTGAATACTGTTTTGAAGAAATTTTACTATGGCCACAATAACCCAGTACATCTTAAATTGTCCAAGTTCACCCTCTAAAAGGAAATCTTTATGATAGGAGCCACCAAGGTGTCCTTAATGTCAAATCCTAGCTCCAAATCATTGTCTGAATCACATTCCATCGTTTCTTTGTCCATTGTGCCCATTTAAGTATAAAATGCATTCCAACTTATGAGGCGTCTACTCCTGTTGCAAATCTAGTAGTTTCCCCCAATCCTAGTACCATCACTTCTGTATCTATAGACCCAACTATAGTTTCTAATAAAAAGGATTTCGCTTTCTTTTTAGCGCTTAAAAAAGTAATGGAGCTCACCACATGTCCTTTGAGGCCTTAGTGGACACTGGAGCAGCGGGTAATTTTATGAGTGTAGAGCTAGCCAACGATTGGAGCTTAACTTGGACTTAGGTCCTTCAGTGATGGTTGCTTCATCAGCCTCCCAGACCTCATATCTAGTCTAATGACCGGTACCTTTCTTGGTACATTAGTTTAGCTTTTGTTATCAGTTCTCATCAATGCCAAACTAGTTGTTTCCAGTAATTTTGGTGGTTGGATGGTTGCGCTGGCAACATGTTAGAATTCACCTGGATTCAAATATATTGTCGTTTGATAATGTTCAAACGGAGGGAAAATTCCCTTTAGTTGATACCCGTAAGAAAACTCAAGGCTGTAGCCCCATCACTTCCCTCATTTCCCCTGAAGGCTTCCATCAGATTTTCCCAAGGGAATTAATGTGCTATCGAAGTATCTTCAATTCTGAGAAGGTGGACCATCTCCCCCTCACACTAAATTTAATTTAGGATTCCAAACAATGGTGCAGTTGGTGAATATCAACTGTCCCTTGTATCCACACACAGCGTTGGAGGTTGCTCTTAACACATGGTTAGACGATATGCTTAAGAAAGTGTGGTTATTTAAAGAGACATCACCAGTTTCTTCTCCCATCGTTTTTGCCAAGAAGGCCGATGGTTCCCTCCATCCCTGCGTGGATTATGGACACCTAAATAAAACTTAAGTGCGCAATCCCTACCATTTACCCCTGGAGAAAACTATCAGTCAATCAATTGCCAAGTCTCGTGTGATCTCCAAGCTTGATCTTGTTAATACCTTTAACCAAATATGGGCGATGGAAGGTCAGGAATTGCTTACTGCGATCTGAACAGAATGAAATATTTTTCTATTCTGTGTAATGCCCTTCAGGTTGAAGAATGTGCCAGCCACATTAAAAAGATTGATTGCTAGTGTTCTGAGCAACCTCCAATTTACTTGCATGGTTGCATATATTGATAATCTTTTGGTTCATTCCCCAACTCCCAAACAACACACAAAAGATTTGGAAGAGGTAGTGGCTGCTTTGATTAAGACGGGCCTGTTTGTCAAGCCTTCAAAATGCAAGTTTTATAAGGAGGAAGTTACCTTTCGCGTGAACCTTGTCCAAAGAGATGGTTATGTGATCCCCCCAACAATTTGGATACCATCCATGAATGGCCAACTCTAACAACCCAAAAACAACAATGAAGTTCCTTGGGCACCATTATTTTCCTGAAGAAATTTTCCCCAGCCCTTTCCCATTTAGCCGCTCTGCTACAATCCCTCATGGGTAAGAATGTTCCCTTTCATTGGACACCTGAATGCCATCAGGCGTTCAAGTCAATTAAAGTGGTGTTCTTATCACCCCCCATCCTAAAACACGCTGACCCCTCCAAACCATATATTGTTGCACGTGATGCTTTATCTGTGGCAGTGAGGGCTGTTCTGCTCCAGGAGCACGATGGTTTAGAACATCTGGCCGCCTACTTTTCCCAAAAATTCTCCTCTACTGAGAAATCCTGGGCCATCTACAATAAGGAGTTAGTAGATGTAGCATGGGCTTTGACTCATTGGCGGTATCTGTTACAAGGCGCTCAGCATAAGTTAACGGTGCATACAGATCACCAAGCTCTTCTTTATTTTTGCAAACCATAGAAATTGGCACATAGGCAAGCTCATATCTATCAGGAATGTGCAGTTTCAAATTTGTTTATGGATTTGTGAAAGGTGCGTTAAATGTGCTCCCCAATTTTCTTAGCCGCAACCTGGCTCACTGCCCCTCAGACTCAGATGAAGCGGACCTGGTTACCATGATTCCCTCCACTCAAATTTTATCTTTTGTCCTGCCTGTGGTCTCGTCAGTTGACTTAACTCCTTATGATCCTCTTATTTCATGGGATTTAGTAGCTCAAATGACCTTCATAAAGGAGTGGAGTTATTTGATCAATTGTCCCTCCAAACTCACAAACATACCTTATATTCCTTGGTGGAAGGTCTCATTTATTTTTGGTAGCGGGTTTGGGTCCCTCCTCTCTTTAGAGCAGAGGTGTTTTGAGCACACCACGATCCTCCCACAATCGGCCATCCAGGCAATAAGAAATGTATTGATTTGATTAAGTGAACCTATAATTAGGTGGGTTTATTAAAAGAAGTACTGTCCTGGATCGCCAATTGTGTTACCTGTGCATGGGCAAATAAGATCAATCAGGAAGAAATGGGCTTTCTCATCCTTTACAACAGGCGGAGGGTCCATGGACATCAGTGTCCATGAACTTTATTGTTGAACTTCCCTGTTATAATGGGTTTACGGCATTAATGGTGGTGGTCAATTGTTTTACCAAATTTTCCCTATTTATTCCATGTTCTTTCACGATTACATCAGAAGAAACCACTTGTCTCTTCATGCGCCATGTGTTTTCTATTTTGGTCTCCCTCAGGAGATCATCAATGACTGCAGTTCACAGTTTACAGCGCAGTTCTGAAATGAGCTTTTATCCATTTTAAAAATTACCCCCTGCCATTCCACAGTGTATCATCCCCATCCCAATGGACAAATTGAAAGAGTTAACCAAGTATTGTAACAGTACTTTCGCTGCTATGCTGTGGCTGCACAGGATACCTGGCCAATGACCTCTCCCTTGCTCAATTTGCTGCAACAACGGAACTTACGCTTCTATGGGATTTCTCCCTATGAAGTGACGTTGGGGTATAATTCCTCGTTTTCAGTCAGTCCCTGCCTGCGCCCCAAGGTCCCAGATGCTGCAGATCATGCCGAGAACATTTGATTTACTCAGTCTTTAGTTCAGTAGCACCTCACTAAAGCTATTAGTGATTACAAGCAGTTTGCAGATTTAAAATGGCTTCCTGGTCACAACATAGTGGTGGGATCATGTCATGCTTGATATTCACCATTTGCAGATGCAGATACCTTCCCAGATGTTTTCAAGCAAGCGTTTGGGTCCCCACTTGGTGGAGGAAAACTTGGGCAATGGTGCTTTCCGGTTAAAGTTGCCAGCTCATTGGAAACAGCACCCTATATTTAATGTATCTCAGCTGTCCTCATTTAAGGGGACTGTCCCCATGGACCCTGAGCCAATAGTAATTGAGGATGTGAAGGAGGCTGAAGTGGAGAGCATTTTAGCATCCCGCAAGTCTCGGAGGTCAGTTCATTATCTCGTCATTTGGAAGGGTTATCTGGCCTATGAGAACAGTTGGGTCAAGGCCTGTGATTGCGCAAACTGCATGGAACTGGTTGATACGTTTCATGAGTCCCATCCTGATGCTCCGCGTCCCCTCCCCCAAAAGTTGCAACTTTGATGGAGATCAAGTTACTCAAGGTGCACAAAGATGTAGCCCTTATGCAGTTTCCTGGTAGAGGTACCCCTCCTTTGGCAAAAGGAAGAGGTAATGTAAGTCCAGGGGACCGTCCCCTTTGCATGAATCGGTCAATTTTCCCATTCCCATGTAAGAAGGGTTTGAAGAGGGCGGCTGTACCCCTCATCACCCAGGGCGACCTCGCCCATGTGGTAGATGATTGCTGGTTACAGCGCTCTTCTGAAGATTTCTTCCCCAGTCCCTGCACTTGCCTCTGCTGAACTAGTTTGACAAATTGAGGAAATATGCACTGAAATGATTGGTAACCATCTTCCTCACAAGAAAGAGGGAATTTACAAAAGTGTTGGCGTCAAAATCTCAGAATCGAAGCTGAAATTTCTGAATTCAATGGGAATAAAGTCCGATGGGTGGAAAACCAATATTTGAAAAAAGTCAATAAGTAAACTATTGGGTGGAATTGCAGATGACATTGAGCCATTGAGTAGTACAATCGCTGATGCCAAAACCTTATAAAAATCGTCAGGGACAATCTATGATGAGCAGAAACCCCTAGTTCAAGAAATGGGATTTGCGCCTGATGCAACTCAATTGGCAAAATAAACTCCCCAGTGACTAGGCATGGGTGGGTTGGACATCCCTAACACATTTCCAACCAATTGGGACTGTCCCTATGTGGGGTGGCTCTATGGATTCCCATTGCCTGTTGGGCCAGATGCTGTCATGCCAACTGATGTAAACGCAGTCAAGCCTCAGTCCAGGCATTTGCAGATGAACTGATAGCAACTTGGCCTGCCGCCAATCACATTGATGTCAGTTTTAATTATAATTATCATCCTTCTCCCCCAAAGATTCGCAAGATTAGGTCAAATTTTAGGGACCCAATCCCTGCTTTGACCCACTACCAATTGAACACTATTTAACAGTTTTATCGCACTGAGAAAATATTTGGTTGATTTTTATTATAACTTTCAATAAAAAACCCTATACCCATTTCTAGTTTTTATTGTGTATAAAACTAAACCTCCCTACCCGCCTATAATCCACAACCCGTGGGGTCCATGGCCATGTTCACCTGGTTCTTCACTTGGCTCCTATACACAACAATGGCTCATGGCCTCTTAGTGACAAAACTCCTCACTAGTTTCATAACTGTCATACCAGCAGCAGTGCCACTGGCATTTGGGCTTAGCGTTTGGTTGCTTCAGCACTTGAACTGGCAGTCCAGTCTAAAAATAACTTGCTGTTTGTCTGACACAATGGAGAGCCCAGAATGCCATAGGCACAGCAGTCTGAGCGACTTGTAAGAATGGAATTCTATTGGGGACGTGAGGAAAGTAAAAGTTCATTAACATACTGAAGGCCCCCAAGGCAAACCAGATGGTTGCAATGAGGGCAAATGCAAGTCTTGTGGGGGCAACCCCCAAGGGTGGGAGAGGCAGAGAGGATGATGACTCCTCCAGGGTTCACATTTGCTGTCCTTTAGATTCAAGCAGGTGAGCTTGTGCGCCAGCAAGGGGAAACAAAGGGGCTGCCGCGCAATCAGAGGTGAGAATGGAGGGAGAATATGATCCGTGAAGAGGTTTGGGACTGAGCTTCCCCTTAATGGGGTGCTCCAGGTCCCATATGCAGGCTGAAGCATCATTGGCTGAGCTGGGTGTGGACCCCAAGTCCATTAGCGGTGGGGAAAGTCCACTCTGGTGTTGCTCCAGCAGGGGAGTGGTTTCAAAAACATGGCAGTAGAACAGATGGGAGGGTTCACATTAAATGGACATGTGATAACAAATGAGACAGTGGGTTTTTCATTGGGGGTGAGTGGTTTATTGCATTTATGATCTTCCACCATGTGGCAGGGTCAAGTGGCCGCTTGATCCAGTCAGCGAACATTGGTATAAGAGCTTGGGCGATGGCACACTTTTCTAGATCAATCAGCAGAATTATAGTTAAAAGTAAGGCAAATGGAGGCTGTGGCAAGCTGTACAGGTTATCAAACTTTATTAAGCACAAAGCACAGAAGATAAGAGAATGAACAGACAACTGCCCCTGATCAGGGCAGTTGACTTAAGTACTGGTAAATTGCTTAGGGTAGGTATCATGGGATTGGTCATTTAGGGTTTGCGATGGGATCTGGTTGGCCGGCAGGGAGGGGGTAGAGGGAAACTTGATATTTTGACAAAAATCAAAAAAAAACTTTTGCGAATTTTTCCACATTCTTGGGGCCAAACCAAGTCGGTGGTGCCAATCCAGATTCTGGTCATCTGAGTCAGCCTGGTTGCATGATTCAGATTTATCAGATTCATCCTGGTAGGCAGGGGCCATTAGGCTAAGTTGTTCTAGACCTTGTCTAAACTCTCAATTGGGCTATTTGCGCAATCTGAACTTCCCAGATCTGTCCTTAAGAGTTAGGGCAACTGGTCTGAGTCATTTGGTGCCTGGTTTGAGATCCAAGTCATGCCCTGACCTGATTTCCAGTGCTGGCCATTCCAGACCAGCCCCCATACTGGAACTTTCATGTTGGTCTCCAATGTTGGTGAATGCTATTTCCCCAAAATTTTGAAATAGTTTGCCTGGGGAGTGGGGGTCCCAGGGGCCTGCCCATGGCCTCTAGTGTGCGCAATCTCTCTGCAGACTCCATCTATCAAACTTACCAGGGTGAGGAGGGGGAAAGAGGTGGGAATGGGTTATCCTTGGGGGGGGAGCAGTCACCCAATCCTCGTCTACCACGTGTGTCAAGTCGCTCAACTGTGACAGGGGGTCCACTTGTCCCTTAGGGCCTCTTTTTGTTTGAAAGGGGCGTTGCTCCCTATCCAGTTGCAGGGGCTGGTCTCCAGGACTTACATAGGGTCTCATGACAGCAGGTCTGATGTGGGGTTAAGACATGAAGTGCATGGTAGTACAACAAGGCATGGCGTTCTGTATGTATGTGGAAGGGTTGGGATGAGCCATGCAAGTGATAGCGGCAATAGGTCAGTGCCATAACCACTGCTAGTAACTCTTTATTATATACAGCGTAGTTTAACTCTGGTATAGACATCTTCCTGGAAAAGTATCCCGCCAGATGCTCTTTTCCATCTTTGCCTACTTTTAATAGTGCCACCGCTATGACAAAGTTAAAAGCATTAGATGTAACAATGATTCTTTATTGGGGTTGACATGGTGAATAACAGATGTGAAAAGAAAAGTACACTTTACTATTTGGAAGACATCCTGCAAAGTTGGGGATTACTATAGCACTTTTGCCCCACTTGCCTATACAAAGGCACTGCAACTTCAGAAAGATTTGGTGTGAATTTCTTAGGGAACGTACACGTCCCCAAAAAACTCCTCAATTTCTTAATGAAAGTGGGAGTGGGCACTTACAAATATCCTTCTACTTGTCTGGAGTTATATGGACCCTTGGTCAAGCATGAAATTGCCCAGGTAGGTGAACTGGGACTTAATAAAATTCACATTTGCTTATTTTTAATGTAAGGTCAGCTGCCTTCAAATGCTCCACCACCTGGCAAAGTTGTAATTCATGGGACTCATTGTCAGGGAAAATACCAAAATATCATCCATGTAAGCTAACACGCATACCCCAGAAGGTTACCCAAAGCCACATCAATACAGCGTCAAAAGATATCAGGGGCATTTTTAAACCCAAAGGGCATAACCAAAAATTGGAAAATCCCTTTTCTAGTACAGAATGCGATCAGCTACTCCTGGTTTTTCTTGATACAGATCTGATTGAACACGTTTAAACAATCCAACTTGGAGAAGACTCTCGCCTTCTCCACATAGCGTGCAATCTATGAATCCAGTGGGATTGGATGTAAGTCTAGTAATGAGACGTCGTTGAGATTCCCATAATCTATGCATGAATGAGTGTACCATCAGCCTTCTCCACAAAGAGAAGTAGGGATCATACAGTGGTGTTTGCTGATAAATCGCACATTTGGCTAACTGCTCCTTAACCCACACATCTAAGGCCGCTTCCTCCTGTACCATCAATGGATAGTTTGGGGAAGTTATACGTAACAGATTAATGGCAATATTGAACTTGCAATAAAATTCAGAGTGGGCTGGTAGTACATTGGCTGAAGCTGCATCAAACGAAGATTCCAACCTCTCAAAACAGGAAGTTAAGGGAACCTCCAAAGAGGGCTTCAACAATGGAGCAAGACTGAGTGTGTAGATATTAATCCAGTGAGGCAAATCATCCTGAAAGTTGGCTTCATCCAAAGGGACAACTAATTTATGAACATTTTTCTAAGTTAAGGTAAGGGTATTTTCGTTCAAGTTGGTTTTGATGTCAAACTTTCGCCACCGTTCCAATTCCAAAATAATGGGGTACAAGAGATTTTTGATAGCTTGGAAGTGGTCAGACAATTAATTTTTGCCAACTTGATATTCCACTAACCCCATAATTTTT
>JAKSZP010018069.1:0-16130 GCA_022478985.1 Massospora cicadina
AGGGTTGGCATCATATGAAATCTTTGCATTTTAGATTGTTTGATTTCTCTGTAGGATTTCAAGCCTTCCTGGAGATGTTGTTTGATTACTGTGCGCGCCAGTGTAGTTAGAAGGTAGCCAAAAACTATAAAAATGTTTGTATTCTGTCCAACATGTGCATTTGGTCAATACCAAATTTTGATTGTCAGAAAGGTTGTACACTACTCTGATTTTTGGTGCTTCATTCGCTCCTTCTGCTGTTTCAAATCCAAGATCTACCCAACCTTTGCAGATAGTATGGGTTGTCAAGTACATCATGTGTGGGAATAATTTTTGTTGGGCTTCTCCTAATTTTTCCCACAAAAACAAGTGTCTCTATGCCCAAGAATACATGTATCCCATGTTCCACCAATGATACTGGTTGCAAGTGGGATACTTTCATATAACTGAAGTACTTTACCATAAAATCTACAAAACATGTAGGGTGCACCACCTCAGGTTTTTGTTTTTACTGTTATTTTCGTTTATTCCTGTGCACTTGACGACTTTGGGCGGCCCAGATCCAAGTTGCTACCCTTTACCGCGTTTGCCCAATTCTGTACTTGTTTACTAAGCTTGCTCATCTAACCTGGTATTGATCATCAAATTGTCCTGTTTAAATCGAATTGTTTTACTAAAAGTGATATTATTTGGAAAGAAAAGCAGTAAATGGAGTGTATTAAGATAGATAAATTGAGATATGGGTGTGCTTTGGGTCTGCGAGAAGTTGGCTTCTATGGGCCAAGAAACTCACCAGAATTACAGTGGATCTTGTCAAGGGGAAGTCATTCAGTTTCAGTAAACCTCAGCTCAACTGGTTCAATCAAGTCATTTTGATTGCTGAGCAACTTTAAGGAAATATCATCAGATGTGGAAGCCTTTTCACCAATTTCAGCTTTAGGTGCAGGTTTAGGAACCATCATAAGGCAAGATAAAATGGCGTGAGAGTGCGCTCTAGTCTTGAAAGCACTTTTATCAGATAAATCAAGTAATTTTTCGTGATTTACAATTGCCTTAACCAAGGAAAATAAATTTAGCGCCAAAGCATTTGGCTTGACTAACTTGTCAATGCAGCTTTAAGTCTTTGCATCAGAAAACATAGTGGTAAGGTAGACAGTTGAGCTGGCTGCTTCATTTGGCTCGTTGGGAAGTTCTGGCACAACCACACCACTAAATTCAAAATTTTCTTTTTGGACTTTAGTGGCTCCAATTGCAGCTTCAGAACAACAAGGAGCATCAGAGAAAAGGAATGGAAGGGACGCTGATTCATTTTAGTTGGCTGTTTCATTGTAAAACCTGCGGAAAGCATTGCACTGTTAATGAAAATCGTGGCAAAAATTTTTAAGAAGACATTTCAATTTCATTGTCAGAGCAGTGAAGAGCATCTGAAACCAAAATGGTGAGACAATTATTTGGTTCAGCTACTCTGTTTGTCTCATCAAGTGGTTCTTGCTCAGCCAAAAGATTAACCTCAAAATTTTCTTGGACTTTGGTGTCAGTAACATCTAATTCGTTGACTGTAACAAGCAAAGTTCTACTAGCTTATCCCATGTTCCTTCTGAGATATACGGTTAAATTTGGAAGAGCTCTTTCAGTGTTGCTCCAGCGTTGCACTAACAGTATCCTGATTCATTGCTTTATCTACCATATCAATTATTTCCTTAACCAAAAGTAATTTTTTGTTCATGGTCAATCTTTTTAATTCATTGCGCGGATCTTTTAAAAATCTTTAGTAAGCTAACAGTGATCTTCACACCATTGAACGTCAAGCCTACATCTAATTTCACAGCTCTTTCCTTCATGGCAGTTTTTATTTTTTTAAATATCCGTGGCTCATAATGTCCATGATATCTACAACATCTATGTAGGGTTGAGCTTAGTTAAACCACAGGCGGCAATGCAAGCCTATCCAGAAATTGGAAGGGCTTCCTCCCATGAATTTCCATCATGTCCTGTTTCTTAGAGTGAAACTTTGGTGTACACTTATCTTTTATCGCTGTTATAGCTTGTGTGAATGTATGTCTTCATCAGGTAGCCTCAGAAGCTTCCATGGCAGGATCACCTGTTGAGCTTTTATTTAAATTGAAGGCTGATTCCTTCTAGGGCTATGCAATTATTAGTTGCTATAGCACCAGCGGAATCACCCAGTAGATTTTGTCTCTGGGGTAATCTCTTGGCGGAATAAATGTAACCAAGACAAATCTCTATTTAAACAGATTAAATATCTATATGAAACTAGGTAGCACTCAATGATAAGCAAAAAAGGCCTTTATATGATATCATAATAGCACTTCAATAGAGCTAGGGAAAATATGGACTAGCAGGTATAGTGAGAAATCTCCTAAGCTTCTCAGAAAGTGATTGTTAAGGCGATTTCTCCTGAGATTTTACATTTGGGTGTTTAACTTTTGTAAATGGGGATTATTGATGCTAAACAATTAAAGCTAATAGTAAAGTTTGGTCTTTTTGTCCAAAAGAGCATTAATCAACAAAATAGCGACTAAAATTAATGTTTTTTTGAGCCTTCAGCCTGACAAAGCATTAATCAAAAAAGATTGATTAAATGAAGGTATGAGGCAATTGAAGTAATAAGCCATCTTGAAACGTGAAGATGAGGTTTACTCGCATTTAGGAAAAGCCTGGCAGCTACCCACCTCTAGATCCAGATATACTGTTTTACATGGGTTTAAAACTGGTATATATAAGGTACTGAAAATTTGATCTTGGTGCCACCAGCTTATTTTTAAAAGGCCTTCCCTTGGTTGTAATATTTTTATACCAGTTGTCAAACATTTGACGTGCCAAGAAAAGACTTGGCTTCTACTGAGGGTACTCCAATACTCATTATGGCATCCATAGTCACATGACATCGCATTATGATTATTATTGTGTAGGGTATGTGTGGCGATAGATGAGGGAAATACTGATATTGAACATCAACCCCATTAAACCATTAAACTGAGAATGGGAAGTAATCTTTACCATGCTTTTTGCACCAAGGGGAATATGTTTAGGTTGGGTGGATACAGCTGTTTGGTTCATACATGATGTGGTATAGATAAAAATGGGGTTAGTATTGACTCGCACTAGGTAGTGGGGGACAGCAGCCATGCTGTCAATGCCAATTCCGCAGAATCTTCATTATACCAATCTTCCATGTTACTCTCTTTGATTACATCTTAATTAAATTTTACTAAATTAGATTAATGTACAGTTTGGAATGAACCTGTGTGCATATTTTTTTAGATAAATGGTAATTGTGACATCTCCTGGGGGTGTACATTGACTTTGAGTTTTAAAAGCCCTGAGGGGCTCCTAGTGTGGACAACTATTGCGGGATAAAGGCCTGGGGTACTGCCCCCACCACACTAGGGGCTGCGCGAATCTAAGCACCACTTAAAATGTGGGCTGACCACAATTGGGAGTAGCTCACAATACCCCCTAAACTGACATATGCCCGCCCTGCTTAAGTGCTGGGCAGCTCGTCTGCACCAGCCAGGACAGGCGATATGCCTCTCATCCCCCCTGCGGGGACAAGACCTGATAACCCCCAGGTTTATGGCCCCTGAGGGGGAGAGCTGAAGCCTTCCCCTTTGTCACCTACTTTTTTAGCAGAGTTATGCTCTCCGGCCCCTTTTTGTCCAGGAAGCCTTGGATTACATCCAGGTCAGCCTTAATTTTCTTATATGATCCATTTGCTACCAGCTGGCTCATGCCGACTGAATGGCAGCTAGCTGAGCTTCAGGCCAACTTGGCAAACCGTGGCATTTATTGTAGGCAGGTGCACCAAAATGCAGCCAACCAGGTTTGCCCCTCCTTTGTCCTGGGGTCCACACCCGCACAACCTCAGCTCAAGGGGAGGCCATTTGACAGGCGCCCTGCCTGACTTGTACCCCTGTTAAGTTTTCAGCTGATGGTGCAAGTTAAAATGACTTAACAAGGAAATTGAGGATATATACTCACTTTCCTAATGAAACTCCTGCTTTTACTCGGGAAGTAGATTCTCCAATAATCCTTAATAATAGCCAAGTAGCTCTGAAACGCTCATCATTCTTAAGTCTACTAACAACAACAATTATGAGACCTTCTGTCTTCATACAAAATTGGGAAAATATTCCTTTACAATTGGGACTACTTCTCCAGCAGGTAACTGAGTACTTCTCTTCTGGAAGAATAAATACAAATCACTATCTAATATAGACATAAAGGCAGCAGATACAAATATCAGATAGACAACAAATGAACAACAATAGTTAATAAACTAAAGTACAGTAGTTGTTAATGATCAGTAAATAAATGATGATGATATATTAATTGGCCAGGCGCCGGTATTATATACCTCTTAGCATCTCCTGGCCGAATTCATCTAAAAGATAAGTTCATTAATATTATGCTAATCCTCTGCTGGTCATGGCAATAATCATGAAAATCCCCAAGTCAATTTGGGCCATGAATTGACTAAAAAATAACAATTTTTCACCCAATTTAAGGTAATTTTACTCTCATAATTGGGACAATTTTGATTTGCAAACTCAACACCAAAATCTTCCCAATCAGAGCTACATAATAACTTGACAAATAACAACAAATGGGAATAATAATATATATGAATAATAAAAATGATGATGGGACCATCTAGTACTAAAAAAAATAATAAAAATGATGCGCCCCTAATTGGGACATTGGCAGGCCTTTCATAGCACTAAATATGCCCTTGATTGGGATGTCTATGTTTAAGTGCTTAATAAATCAATTTCATTAATTGAACCAAAAATTCCGCGTTAGTGCATTAAGATTAGTGCACTAATTTAGGAGGTACAATTTAGTTAAAGCCGTGAGACCACTTTGCACCCAAGTGGACCCATAATTAGCCATATTGTAATTATATCATAGCTATTATTAGCTATGATAATTGGGTTGCTTCAGATGCAATCAAAGCGGTTATGAGGTGAATCTGATTTATCAGATTATGCAGATAAATTGGGAAGGATTAAAGTATCCATCAATGTGAGTAATATATTAGCATTGATGGTTTTCTCAATGGGTTTATTTTTCGAGTCAACCATCAAAATCTAACACCCCCCTTCCTGCCCATATTCTCCCCTCAGGGAGTGGTAGACACCTGCAAGAACAGGTCGGCACAGTCATCACTACCATCCTGAACTTCTTTCAGGCCACTACAGGACCTGACCAACGTGCCTCTCTGGGTTCTGGTGTCAGCTACTCACCCATTTTCACAGGCTTTCCCCAGTTGCGCCACATGGAGGCCCCAGCTTACCTTAACTAGCCCGCCGTGTACATTGACTTTCTAAACAAAGGGACACTAACATGGAAAACACCAGAGGAATGGCTACTGACATTTGGAGTTTAATTAGTGAAGACCATACATAGATTATTGGGGTTTCTTCAAAGAGGGCAGAATTTAAAAAATATAAGAAAATTTTTAAAGTATTATTGTAGTGGAATTAATCTTCATTAAAAGGATATTACAAAATAACACATCACTCTACCATCAGCAGAGTGTTTGGTTCTTATAATTGTAAGGGAGTAAGGAGGAGTGGCTTAAAAACATTGGTAGAGTCAGGATGAGAAAATGTTCCCAAGGACGCCAAGAAACTTTGCGCAAGGTTGCTACTCAGCATTCTTTTCTTCCTTAAAAGTGGGTTGACCTTGGGACAAATATACCACACTGAGAATTTTTCTAGCCAGTACAGGTCTCAAACTCAAAACCTGCACTAGGGTGGAAGCAGTTTTACCTGCCAGGCTAACCACCCTGTTTGCTACTCATCATTCTGTTCTCTAGAATCCTTTACCAGAGGGTGATTTTCCAGTGGTTTGACCTGGTGATATTTGCAAATTTTACAGGCAATGAAATTTACACTTCATATTGAAACTTGTGTGCATGGGAAATTGGTTAGACGCTTGGGATTTTTCCTCTAGATTGAGCGTGATGGTTTTATCCCTTTTGAGGAAAATGTTTCTAATCCACTAACATTATTGCATCATTGTCAACATGGGCTCTCAATTTTAACCAAATACGCCTCATCATAATCAATAGAAATTAGGGTTAGGGTACCCTTCAGTTTAGAGTTGGGGTGAATTTAGTTTAGGGGAGTGGTGGACACCCAGAGTTTGTCCAGGGTGTCTCAAGTCCACTATTTTCACAAACAGAAATGGTTGGGGCCACTTCCCATTTCTTGTTAAAAGGAATGTACTACCTTGTCCAATCTATTAGGCTTGGATGGGGACCATTTTACCATTTGGCGGTTTAAAGGCTGGTGGTCATGGCTCAAATGATATTAATTATAGTTTGCTTACTCTTCCTCTAGCAAATTCTACCTGGAATGATTTTTGTGGTAGTACCTTTAGATTTAGGGATGTTACCATATCTGTTTATGCCTTACTATAAAGAGCCAGTTTTTTAACTTAATATTGTAAGTCTAAAACCCAACTTCTTGGGATAGACTATGAAAAAGTCCCTTAAAGACACAAGAAGGGACCAAAGGTACCTGTGGAGCTGTCATAGTTAAATTACATGATAGTGGGCACCAACCCCAAGGATAAGGCTGGGTGACAGGAGGCCCAGAAAGTGAAGCTTCAGGCCCTCCTTGACCTCAAGCACACATTAGACTAACGCTTGGTACAAGCCAAATAACCCAGGTTAGTACTAGTGAGGTGCAGAACGCCCAGTCCCTTTTGTCAGCCCAGGCATCGAAATGAACGGTTAATTCAATTAGCAATGATGGGTTGATTCAATTGATTGAGAACGGGGGTTCAAAACCTGTTCCATCCATGAAACTATGCGTTTAGGTCAGATACAACTTGAATTGATTACTTGATTGAAGTTGGTTACGGTGTATTCTACCAATTTTAGATGGTATTGTTTGCCTATTGGTGAATCAGTGCTTAGGACCCCTTTGTCAAACCCCAAATTTCCCTGACAAAGTTTAAATATGTTTTTATGACCAATATTCCTTGTTGGTTGACTTCTCACAATAAAACCTTTCCATTTTCCCATTTTTATTTATGTTACCTTGAACAATCCTGGGCATGGACTTTTTGAGGAGGTCTCACGCTACATAAACCATTCCATTTTGAATATGATTAGGTTATCCCCTTGTGCACCAAAGGGTCACCCAGGTTCCCTCCAACCTGGTGCGCCTACCCCCTTCTTACCCTGTGCACCAAGTCACTTTTAGTTGGTTTTTGGTTTTTGAGATCGCACTTCTATACTTAAGTTATTATTGCTCCAGCACCCTCTGCTGGGCTCTAGTAACATTTGTACTAACAACTAGTTCCCTGGAGTGGGCCCTGTGCACCAAGCACTTCCATGCTGGGAACAGGAGAGTTATAGACACTCTCCTTATATTAGTCGACCAACTTTCTAAATTTATATGCACGAACTTTTTCTGTGTGGGACTTTTCTAAATTGCAAATGGTGGGCGCCAGCTGTGAGCTTTGGCTGTGGTCAGCCACACCATTTTTTTCCTCTTTTTCCCAAGGGTTGGACATATCAGCGTTATTTTGGCTGCCTCCAACTGGAAATTACCCACCCTTCATGCTTGTACCTGGTGGATATGGACGCTTCTGGGTACAAAAGTTGTGATTCCTGATTTTCCACTAAAATTCACAAATTCAATTTAAATAAATGGAGTTTACTTTGGCAGCGCGTTCTGAAGATGCTGGCATAATTGGTGCAGATGGGCCTGGGGGTGAAGGCCTTAATATCATCGGGCATTACATTGCTGTTAGGGGAATAGGATTGTTTGCATCTAAAAATGCGTTTTATACCGAAAACCTTATCTATACCTCTGAACCGTTTATATTTTCATATGGTTTGGATGAGGATTCTATTTCAGTATATCAAATTACCCCTGAGAACCCTCGTTTGACCCCTACCATGATCCGTGGCACTCAGGAAGTAGAGAAATTACTTTGCTTTGAATATGATAAAGTATATGCACCTTCAGAAGGAATTGTGGGATATGTGGCCTCAGTAGTAAGAGTGGCCAACTATCCCTCCCCCTTCTATGTTTCTAAAACATACCCTGATGGCTTGAGCCAGAGGAAGAGTTTTCTGGTTAGGTGTTGTTGTTGTCCACCATAAATAAAAACCATTCTGGGTATTTTCTACTGACTGCTATCCTTTCCTCCCCTTTTGGGAAACTCAGCACCACTATTCTGGTGGATACTGGCGCCACTGAAAACTTTATGGACCAAAGCCTAACTAACTACCTTGGGCTGAGTTACTTACCAGGTGGTATGGTTAAGGAAGGGGCATCTCAAGGTATTCCCACTCTGAAGATTATTGGGACAGTGGACTATCAGGTTGTCAAGTACCACTTGTCTGATCACTTCCAAGCTATCAAAAACCTCTTGTACCCTATCATTTTGGGAGTGGGGTGGTGGCGGAAGTTTGACGTTAGAACTAAAATGAAAGAGAATACCCTATCCCTAACAGTAAAGAATGATTGCACATTAGTTGTTCCTTTGTCAGAGGATAACGCCCAGGGCGAATTGCCCCACTGGACCCACCTTCACACTCTTAGCCTTGCCTCTATGTGGAAGCCCACCGTGGAGATTCCTCTACTTTCTTGTTTGAAGGGTTTAGAATCTTCCTTTTGATGCAGCATCTGCTGATGTAATATCTGATTATTATGAGTATGACTGTGAGTTCAAACTAACTGTGAATCTGGTGCGGATTTCTTCCCCCATTTGCCCATTGACTATTTTGGAGGAAGAAGCGTTAGATGTGTGGGTGAAAGAGCAGTTAGTCAAAGGTACGATTTTTCAACGTACCTCCCCTGTATGCTCCCCATTTCTCTTTGTTGAGAAGGCTGATGGTATTCTACGCCATGCATAGACCATGGGAACCTCAACAACGTTACTGTACCTGACCTCCATCCCATTCCTTTGGATTCACAGGTTGTGAGCTATGTGGATAAGGCGAAGGTCTTCTCCAAGCTGGATTGCCTCAATGCTTTCAATCAGATTCGGATTAAAAAGGGACAATAGTGGTTGTCCGCATTTCATACCATAAAAGGAATATTCCAGATTTGAGTCATGCCTTTTGGGCTTAAGAATGCCCCAGCTATCTTTCAACGCCGCATTATTGCAGCGCTGGGGGACCTGTTGGGGGTATGCGCGGTTGCCTACATGTATTATATTGTGGTGTTTTCCTCTGATCAGGAGTCCCATGCAGTACACCTTCAGCAAGTGGTGGAGAGGTTAAGAGCAGCCCGCCTCACGCTAAAGATCAGCAAGTGTGAGTTCTTCAAGTCCCAGGTCACTTTTATGGGCAACGTCGTGTTTGACCAAGGACATATGATAACTCCAGACAAGGAGAATGTTATTCGTGAGTGGCCCATCTCCACCTCAGTCAAAGAACTGAGGAGCTTTTTGGGGACGTGTACGTTCCTCAAGAAGTTCAAACCCAATCTTTCCAAGGTGGCAGCACCCCTATATAAGGCTAGCGGTGCAAAGGTGCTTCAGTAGTCCCCGTTTTGGAGGATGCTTTCCAAGCAGTAAATTGCACCCTGTTGTCCACGTTAGTCCTTCACCATGTCGACCCCAATAAAGAGTTTATTGTGTCCACTGATGCTTCCAACTTCGCCATAGCGGCTGCCCTGTTACAAGTAGGCAAAGATGGTATAGAGCATCCAGTGGGATATTTTCTAGGAAAATGTCTCTTCCTGAGTTGAATTACGCCGTTTACAACAATGAGCTACTAGCTGTAGTAGAGGCGCTGAGTTAATGGCGTCACCACTTGCATGACTCCACCCAACCTTTCCATGTATGTACAAATCACCGTGCCTTACCTTACTACCACGCAAAAAAGGCTTGACCCTACGACAAACCTGCTGGCATGAGACCCTTGCCAAATTTGAATTTTCTTATGAATTCGTCAAGGGCAATGATAATGGTTTGACAGATGCTTTATGCCGCAAACCTGCTTTAGCTCCTGATCCAAAGGAGGTAGAAGTCCACAACACAAAGGTGATGATTCCACCGGGTAAGATTTTATCCCAGCTTCCCACTCCCATGGCCAACACTCCAGCGCTCGCACCTCTAGAAAATGTGGAGGAATACAGTATGTTCAGAAATGTAGTCCTTTCTTTCACCCGCTATCAGCTGAATATACTATGGTACTTGCTAAGAGCTCTTTGAATTGGGAAGACTTATCCAAGGGGCTATCACATGAAGGATGAGATGGTGTGGTTTCAGGGGCGCCTATGAGCTCCTACTGGACCACTTCGCTTAAAATCATCTGGGAACATCATGATGTAATCACCATTAGTCATCCTGGGAAAGCAAAGACTTTGGAGTTAATTTGACACCTACAATTGGAAGAGCTTACCTGCTCAATTGGGATGGTATTGTAAATGGTTCCCATCTGCAATCAAATGTAACCAAATTGACAACTTTTTAGCGGGGTTGTTGGTACCAGTTTAGAAGGCTGAAAGGCCCTGGACTTCCCTATCGGTGGATTTTATTGTGGAATTATCTGTTTTAGATGGTTATGATGCTATCGTGGTGGTGTGAACTGTTTTACAAAGTTCGCCCACTTTATTCCTTGCAGAAAAAGTATAACTGCCGCTGAAATGGCCAAGCTCTTCGTTGCCCATGTATTTGCGCTTCATGGGGTTCCTCAAGAAATCATTAGTGACTGGGGACCCCAGTTCACCTCCATCTTTTGGGAAGAGTTGTGTAAAACTCTTCAGATTCGCCCCTGCCATTCAACTGCCTATCGCCTCCAAATAGATGGTCAAACTGAACGAGTGAACCAGTGCTTAGAATAGTTCCTGCGGTGTTACACTGCCGTGGATCATTCAGATTGGGTTCCTCACCTTCCTATGGCCCAGTTTAGCTATAACACTTTGCAAGTTCAATCAGTTGTTCCCCATTTTTCGCCAACCATAGTTTTAACCCCGCCTTCAACATGGAGCCCAGCTGTGGATCTTAAGTGGAATCGGTGGTGGACTTTGCCAAGACTATCAAGAAAGTACAACAGGGGGGTTTCCACAAGTTTGGAGGCGGCAATGCAAGTATATATAAGGAGAACGCTGATGTTAAGTAACAAGTGGGTCCAATGTACAAAGGAGGGGATCTCGTGATGCTTGATGCTTGTAACATTGTATCAAGAAGTCATGCAAAAAGCTGGGACCAAATAAGATTGGCCCTTAACGCATGGTTAGAAAGGTGGGCCACGCCTCATATCAGTTGTATCTTCCCTCTTCATTTCAGATCTTTTCTGTCTTTCATGAGAGAAAATTGACGTTGTTTGAGGGCCCCTAAGAGACTCCTGAGGCTTACCTCGTGTATGAGGGTGCAGAGTGGGGGGTGAGAAATAGTAGCCTCCAACAGAGTAAAAAAAGACTTGAGTATCTGGTATCCTGGAAGGGATTTGATGCAGCGGATAACACTTGGGTACCAGTGTGCAACTGCGCACATGCCCAAGACCTGATCAATGTTTTTCATAAACGTTTTCCCTAGGCCGCCAGACCTCATTCAAAGCAGACCGTTGCCGCTATGAAGTTGACCCCAGCCCACAAGAACTTTTCCCTGAAGCAAGTCTCTTAGGGGGTGGAACTTAAAAGGACGAGAGGGTAATGTCATGATTGAACAATGACATCATAATTGGGACCAACGGTAAAGACAAAACAGCATGTCAGGAGGCCAAGAAGGTGAAGTTGGCAGGCCTCCCTGAACTCAAGCATACCATAGATCAACACTGCGTTAAGGCGAAGTATGCCCAGGTTGGTCCTAAGGATGCAACTGAAGTTTGGCCCTTTATAACAGCAGGTGCATTATTGCAAATTAGCTTTGCAGTAAACAAAATGGTTCACTTCAGTTTTTAGGTGAACGGGGCCTCAAAACCCATTTGGTTTTCGAAATTTTCAGCTCAGGTCACCTGCTTCTATAATCAATTACCTGAGTTTGGTCAATTACCAATTACAATGTATTTCCTGATGGATATGTGCGCCTATTGGTGCGCCTCATCTTAGACCTCTTCCTTCAATTAATTGATTTCCTGAAATCCCTTAAATTCCTCATGTTGATACCAATCTCTCCCGTTGGTCAACTTCTCCCTTAAATAAAATCTTTGCTAGTACACCGTTTTACTTATGCTATCTTGGTCCATCCTGTGTGTAGACCTTTTCAGGAGGTCTCACACCATGTTAACCTTTTAATTATAACTACAATAAATCTATACGCCCATGCACCATTGGGCCGCCCAAGTTCCCTCCACCTAGGGCACCTATACCTTACCACTCTGAGCACCGCGTGTTTCCACTTTGGTTATTTTCTATAATGATAGTCATACTTGACCTATGTTATTATAGCTCAAGCACTCACTGCTGGGCTCTAGTAACTTTACTACTCACGACTAGTTTTCTGGCGTTGTCCCTGTGCACCATGCACTGCCATGCCGGGAGCAGGAGAGTTATAGACACTCTCTTTACATTCAGACTCTCCCCCCTCAGGGGCCTTAAACCTGGGGTCATCAGGTCTTTTCCCCTGTAAGGGGGATGAGAGGCATATCACATGTCCTGGCTGGTGCAGACGAGCTGCCCAGTACCTAAACAGGTTGGGCATATGTCAGTTTAGGGGGTAGTGTGACCTACTCCAAATTTTGGTCAGGTCCACATTTTTATGTGGTGCTTAGATTTGCACAGCCCTAGTGTGGTGGGGGACAGTACCCCAGGCCTTCATCCCACAATAGTTGCCTGCAATAGGTGTCCCTCAGGGCTTTTAAAACTCAAAGATTAATGAACGTGGGCCCTCCATAGGTTTAGTTAATTTTTTTAGGGAGGCTAGAATCTTTTATCTTCAAAATCTAAGAAAGTTTTCTCTGGCGGAATTATACCTTTACTAAGAAGCTAACAAAGTAACCCAGAACTCTACCATTAGCAGAGTACCAGCTTTTTATAATTTTGTGAGATTAAGAGAGGGGATTGCAGATCTTTGACTACAGGATGTGCATATCTTTAGAGCGCCAGGAAATTTTTGTGTAATATTTCAGTTTGTCAATTGTGGGTTGTGATTTTTGTGGCTTGCTCTGGAGAACTCACTACCTCATCAGGTCTCTGCCATTCTTTCATCGTCCTTAAGATTTTCAAAAAAAAATTGACCATTCAAGGGTCTTCTGCAAAATTGAACTCCAAATTTATGCCCCAGGGATCAAAATTTGATCTTCTAATTTGAGGCGGATTTTGTTGCACACACTTCTGTCTTTCTTTAGATAAAGTTTGGCAGAATTAAGAGCTATGGCGAATTTGTATTTCCACCTATTTTAGGCTAACTTAAAATTTAATTTTGGGGGGAGTAGCGGATACCCAGAGCTCATTTAGGGTATGCCCCAGATCCATTATTTTCTCTAGTGATTATGCTCAGGGCCCTATTCTTTTCCTTGATTGGAAGGGTATATGGTCCAGTTCAATATAATGGACATCGCGTTGGCCCTTACAGTTCTATGAAGATTAATGAAACACCAGTGAAGATTACTTTATTATTCCTACAGAAGAATATGTGTTAATAACGATGGATTCAAAATCTACCTTGAAGCCCACCCAAATAGCTCAGGTGGAAGCTCTAACAAGGTTAGATCAGGATCATAAAGGTTTATCTGATATGTTGAACCCTGAGCCTTCCTCCCCTGCAATTGAAATGAAGAATGGCATAATTGTAGATCCCTATGCCACATCATGACTTTGGATCAGTAAGACCTCATTAATGACCTCTATCAAGGTAATTAATATGGTCCTTGAGCTACTAATGTTCACTCCTTATTATGTGTCTGGCCTCACCTTCTGCTGCCCTCTCACCTTCTGTGACAAATAAAGAAGATCAATCTTACTTCTTGTTTCTTATTACCTTCATAGTATGAATGCGTAAGTTTATGTTACAAGAACTATTAGACACATGATCAGCAACAAATTTATTGATTTCAGAGTTCTCACACATTAGACCTGGATACTGTGTTAGCCCCTTATATACTAAGAGCATCCTCTGAACCAATGACCTGCCACACTTTCCAGCGTCCAATGCAGTTCTTCATCCATGAATTTTGCTTTTATGGCCACTTTTTGCAGTACGACCCTTTATACCCTGTTATCATGGGGGTAGGCAGATGGCGCCATTAACAAGTGAACATTTAAATGGATCTCAACTCCTTGTCATTTGTCAATAAGAGTATAACATGAAATTTGAACGATTGAAACACTCACAACAGAGGCCTCACTTAGCTCAATCTCATGCCCTTAGATGTCTCCTATGGACCTTCCTCAGAAATTTCTTGAGCTCCTGGCCCCTTATAAAAAAATTTTCCATAAGTCTTACAACCTGCCTCCCACCACATTCTGAATATTCTAATCATTACATCTGACAGTACATCTAATAAAAATCAACTGTCTGCTGTACCATACACTGAAGAGGAAGACAAAGCGCTTGGTATATGGTTGGATGACATGCTAAAAAGGGTGATTTAACAAAATTTCTCCCCAATTGCCTCACATGTACTCTTTGCCCAGAAGTGTAGTGGGACCTTATGGCCTTGTGTTGGCTATAGCCATGTAAGTAATGAGATGTTTCCAGGTCAGTACCCCCTTCCACTGGAACAAACCATCGCCCAAGGAATAAAAAATTCCCAAGTTTTCTCAAAGATTGACTATCCAACGCTTTTTGCCAGGTGAGTGTCAAAGTTGGTCAAGAATGGCTCACAGACATTTGGACTATGTGTGGGATTTTCAATATATGGTGATGTTTTTTGGGTTTATAGACCCCCAAGAACCTTCCAACGCCTGTTTTTTGATGTCCTTGATGACCAACGTTTACTTGTTCTATAGCTGACATTGACAACATATTAAGGAACGGTAGCATAGCAGGGTGGTTTCTGCTCCACTCTGGTTCACATTTCAATTGAAATTGGTTCAAAACCAGCACAAGCTAAAAAGCTTGGCATGGTTATTTGTCCCAAGGTCGACCTTCCTGATTTACCTTTACATTGACAACATAATGTCCACTCCAAAAATCATGAAAAGCACGCCAAGGATTTAGATGCAGATATGGCAGCTCTCCTCAGGGCAAGTCTTTTTGTTAATCCTTCCAATTGAAAATTCCTTTTGAGATAAAGTAACTTTCTTGAGGAACCTAGTCCTTAAGAATCTTACGCTGTTCCTCCATTTAAGTTGGAGGCCATCCAGTCCTGGTTAACCCCCACTACTCAAAAACAGCTCAGAAGCTTTCTTGGTACTGTGATTTTCTTAAAGAAGTTCTCCAAGCTCTTTCCTAACTGGATGAGCCTCTCTATTCAATTTTGGGGAAGAATATTCCATTCAATTAGTCAGATGACTGTCAACAGGCTTTTAGAGAAATCAAAATGGTTTTTCTATCAGCACCAGCTTTACATCATGCTGACACATCCAATCCATATATTGTGGCTTGCGATGCTCCTGCAGTGGCAGTTGAAACGGTGCTTTTTGAAATTGATTTCCCAACCATCAGCTTATATAATATTTAATGATTTTAGTTTAACTAATTATTAGCTATAGATTTTGATCACTTATTAAGTACTCTAGCGCTTGTGCCTGACTTCTTAAAGAGTTGCCATAGTTGTATTAAATTACTGTTGTTGATTTTTTCTCAGCGCCTTAATTATAGATATTAGTACAGCAGTTAAATCCTTAACACTACTATGTAATTTAGGTCACCTCGTTTAATTATTGCCTTGACTTATGGCCTAGGATTCATATCCTCTACAATTCATTTTATATATATAAATTTTATCTTGTCCATGTACCAGCATAAAGTAATTGGTATGAGGATTCATATTATCATGACCGTCCACCAATACCTTAATTGCAGTCAGATGATTGCTACTATAGTATAAATACCCTGAACCTAATAAGCTCCCTTGGACTAATTTAAATATATACTTCTCTAGTCTACCACCTTGGAGTGCTTCTTAGTATATACAAAATTCAACAAGTTGAATGTTAGTTGAAGGGACATATCTCAGCGAGATTCCAATTGTAAGTGTTTTTTACTTTTTTTAGTACTAGATGGTAAGTGTTTTTACTTTTTTTTAGTACTAGATGGTCCCAAGTGTTTTT
>JAKSZP010018070.1:0-16093 GCA_022478985.1 Massospora cicadina
AAAAGAGGAAATAATTATAGGCTTTTTTACGGTTTGTAATCTATCAGAGTGAATTAATCTCTGCGCGATCAAATCTTCAATCAGTTGATTGGGATCCAATTGATCATTAACTTTGATAGATTGTGATAAATTGCTCGCTCCTTCCAATGATGTTGGGGGAATTGAGGAAGGGGATTTTTGGAGGTATGCAAATTCAGTGAAATCCCAACAATGGGTATTTGGTGAATATACTCTGGAAGTTGGTAACAGATAGTCCCTCTTATTGAAGTACCCTCCTTTCCACCACAATCTTTACCTACAATATTAGCTACCAATTGGCGATGGGAAAGAGCCCCTTCTAGGTGCTTTAAGGATGGCACCCCGCCCTGCCTTCGCTCCTTTATGCCTGTGTAGAAGATGCCTGGGGAGTAGACCCACAACTCAATCTAGAAGTTCTGACAAATAACTTGATTAAGCTGCAGACAGAAGCATGCTCCATTAGTTTAGCTAAGAAGAACGAAAAACTGGCTTCTGACCATGTATGGCGTAGCGGGAAAGGGAGTTCAAGGAAGGAGAGCTGGCATTATTCCATGATCAGCATAGGTTCAGGAGGAAGCATAAACTAGATAATATCTGCTTTGGGCCTTTTGAGATAATAGAGAAAACTGGTGTGGATGCCTACACCATCAAGGACCCTGCGAGTGGTCAGATTATCAACTGAGTGCACGCTAAGATTGTTAGGGCATTTAAACAAATAACAGAGATTTAATCCAAAAAAACCCAGATGTATTAAAGTAGATTATACTGCAAGTTAATAAAAATTGATGAAAATAACTTCAGTTACCCCACTTTAGATACCCTTGCTTTCTCTGCTTTTGGCGGTGCATCTTGTGTCTTTCTCAGTGGGCCCACGTTACTTTTTCCCACCACTTTGCGCAAAGCTCGGTTTCACTGAAACCTTCATAGGTTGGCGGTGTGGGATGTCGCTGCTGAGTTGGAGGGGAGGGGGTTGGTATCAGCTAATAGAACGCCGCGCTAGTGGACAGATGGGAGGATGTTGTGGCAGAACTTGAAGAGGATGAGGAACTGTATAACCAGGGTAAGAGGTGAGGCAGCAACAGCTTATATGGACAATCAAAGCAGATGTGCTCTTTGCCTATCAAGAGCAACGCCTGCAACCACATTTGCTGATGGTCATGGGATATTAAGGATTATGCAATGAAAGGGGGCTGGAAATGGAGGAACTGATAATTATGATGATGAAATCTGGCTCACGGAGAGAAGATCGCCCTCAGCGCCAGGCAATCCACCAGGACGTCCTCCAGCTTGAATAAGCATGTGGGAAAGAAGCGGTCATGGAAAAGGCTGCTCAACGAGCCCACTCAAGGGCCACCTAGTGCCGCTCCATCACTGATCCTAACCCACATGCAGGATGGAAGAAAACCATGTTTCCAAGAAGAGCCATTGTCAGGATTCCTAACCAAACAGTAGATTTGGATGTGTCAGCTGACGGAAATTGATCCCAATCCAACCATATAGCCCAAACTTCGGTTGGTGATAATCCTTAACAAAAATCATGTCTCTTGAAGTCAGTGATCAACCCAACTTATGTGGGCAACAAATCTCCCTCATAGATACCTAATCTTGAAGTTCAAGCCATTCTATATGGCGAGCGCAGCATATTTGACTGAGATAACTGGGCTGCCACTGAAACTCTGATTTGTTTAGTTTAATAGATTTAAGCTTGAACTGTTTAATTTTCTCTGAGACACTTCCCAATTTCACTTAAATTGTTGCAATTGAACTAATAAACTTATTTTTCTCCTTTTCTCAATTTAGAAATAAAATTGTACTTTATTGAAATTTGCCTCACCATACTTAGTATCTGGTATATGAAGTCTCTTTTGCCCAAGAAAAAGAAAAGGTATTATCCAACACCTTTGGGCTTTGTGTCACCTGTCCTCAAACAATTTAAGAAATCCATGGTAACGCGCCCATAATCCTGAGAAAAATTGGTGCTCCCTGCCAACTCCACCCCAAGTTTGCAATGAAATTATAGAATAAAAATATAAAAAATAAAAGCAACAATGGACATCAACACTTCAGCTTCAGAAAACACCTCAAATCATGAAGCTGCCCATCTCAGCAACTGGGCGCTCAATATTAATTAGGATATACAGCAGCCAACAATAATATCCTATTCCACCGTCAATGGAGGTGACCCTCCACGCTCCATCCGCCAGACAATACAAATTAAATTTATCAAACTTCGCTGAAGCTCTCCAGCTCCTCTTATCCAGGGCCTTTGTCCCTGGAGGCTGAGCTATTTGACAATGGGCTCTTGCAGTACCAGCCCTTATGATGATCTTAGCTCAAAGTTCTTCACCCAATATCAAACAGGTTGGAGCTGGATGTATGGAATGCTATCTACTTCACTTTGTACATCCCACATTGTACCATCTACTTCAGGTAGTGGGGTTCCATCACCAGGAATTACTCCGCCACTTGAAGTTATTGAAGACAATACACTCTCAGCTCCTACAATTCTACCAATATGCCACACAGTTCGGCATTGAAAACTGAAATGCTATACTGGAAAATAAGTAGCTCATTGATGAGATAAAAGATGTGCTGACCCACCTGGATTAAGGTGTCATGAGATTTGTTTGGACGGAACTCACTACTATTTTTAGTCAACCAAAGGTCTTTATCTATAACCAAGGTGTAGATTGTACCCACAAAGTACGCTTTGAATTTTGATAACTTTATCACCTCTGTGGATGAACTCTTCCAGTCATTGGAGGAGAAGATCTATGAACTAAAGGGATGTCCAGAATAGCCTCCATACCTCCAGGCCTCAAGGGGTGCCTGGTGAGTGCAGACCCCCTGGTTTTGATGGACGTGATGGTGAAAGAAGATCCCCAGTATTTACAGACAGGATGGTGGACGGAGGCCTTTGGACCCAGAGGACCTCCTAAACCCAGTGCTGACCACGGAATCCCAAACAAACGCCGCCAGGCGTTAATCCAACAAGAAAAGAATTGTGATGTCCAGGTTGGACGTGTCACCCAAGGAGCTTAACTCTTTGTTATGGAGCTCCCCTCTCCTCCAAAGTTTCCTTACATGCTCATCATGAACGCCTTGGGACCTTGGAAGCCCTACCTGCTATGGTACTCGTATTAGAGCAAAGAGTGCTCACCACTGAACAACATCAAATCGAACTACAAGCTGCCTATATCACTTTGTAAAATGATATATGGCAACTAATCCAATTCGTCACTACAAAGTTGGCTCTCAGTGCCACTCATAAATGAGTAGATCTAATAATTGACGATTTTAACAATCTACAAGGTCAAGTGGATGCACTTCAACCTCAAGCGTATTCCTGAGATACCGCATCTAAAAATGGTGAAAGAGTGGTCCCAGTGTTGGTTCATGTTGTTAAGCCTCCAAACCCCCAGGTGGTACATCTAAACCTCTGTTCAAAGGAAAATATGTCCCTGGAAAGTAAAGAATCTTCTCCTCCTTATATTGCTATAAAAGCTCTATGGAGGAAGCAACCAATCACTAATGACTTAAACACCTAACAAACTGTCTAAGCCGCATGGCTTAAAACAATATGGTCCCCCATATGATTCATTGGTGTACTTGGACTGATGCCAAGAATGCCTTGCTCCAGGAATTTAAGAGTGACCTAAACCTATCAAACCAAAAAAAGGCATTCCTGGGCATCAGCCTTAATTGGGGAGAAACTATCAATGATTTCACCCATTGTTTTTACCTTGAGGATCAAACTTTGGTTGCAGTGAATTGTCTTACATTATAAGATGCTATCACCGCTATGTTTTTAGCAATTAAAAATATGTCTAATATTCTACTTTATTTAAAAGCGGTGAAATCCAACTTTACTTTCCTCCTCCGTATTAAAGAAGTATTTTGGAAGTTGTGTGTAATTACATTAACCCACCGGGCTACCTTGTTTTAACAAAAATAAACCCCAGTCCCAAGTGTTAGCTGTTACTCCCCCTGATTCGCCAATATGAATTATACTGCACCCATTGCAAGCTAACCAACCATACTGTGGACTTTTGTTGCGTAATTCAGCGTAAATTAGAAAAAGATCAGTCTTATAGGGCAAGAGGCTTTCATTGCTGACGGAAATCAAATGCCTCAAGACCCTTATTCCAGCTCAAGCTCTATTCTCAGTACTTTGGGCTGTTTTGTGTTAGCTGCCCCTGCAGAAGTTGACATTACTCTTTATATTCAAGGAAATAAAAATCTCCAGCTTTCTTATTTTTATTTTGGTCAGTTACCCAATCTAATTATGACTCAACTTTTCTATGGAAAGCCAAGCACTGGCAGACAAAGTGTTCAAACGTATTGAACAGCCCCAAGGTTGGCCGCAGAAGAATCCTCCGCCTAACTTGCTGCAAATCCCTAATGACAGTCTAATAGCTGTTATTCCCAGTTTTAATCTTTGGCGGTTCAAGTCAAGGTCGTCATACATAAGGTTAAAGTCCTGGCAATTATTGACACCAGTTCCCCAGTCAACTTTATTTCCTCCAGACTTATCAAAAGATAAAAATGGCTCCAAACTTGATCTATGATACTGAATATGGAATGACAGGTAGTCAATCTACTTGGAAATTGGAGCGTGTTCCGCTTTACCACTTCAATTTGGGAAATTTTTGGTTACTGCCCCCACCATTGCATTTATAAAATAATACATATGAGTTGTTTATTGGGGTTCAATAGATGCGGGAATTCAATTGCGTCATCAACTATAAGGAAAATTACCTATCCTTACTAAGGTATCATATTCCGTTAATATTACTCCCTGTCAAAAGTAAAGGAGCCCCAAAAAACGAACATGCCTCCTCAAATACCCGTCCTCTACCTGCAAAGTTGAATGCCAAGTCTTAGGGGGGAAACCAAATTACCCTCAGAGGCTGTGGATGCCAAATAGGGGATCCCTCTGTATGCTCCTCATCCTATCACTATACCCTCTGGCTCACAAGTTATTGTGTTTACTGGGATCCAAATTCTCACCCCTCCCGATCAAATTTTTAAACTTAGTGGACATTCAAACCCTTCCATCAAGGAAGCGTTGACCTTCCTGGGGATTTTGGATTCTGACTATGGGAAGTCTATCTCTATTCTACTAGGTAACTTAACCACTCAAACCCTCCATGTCCCTCAGTATGCCACTATTGCTTATGTAAAACTATGTCCCATTAAGAGTATTGCCGATGTGAGTTGTTTTGGATCATTGAAAGATTTACTATTTGATCCCCTACCCACCATAACTCTGGTTGAAAGCAGGATTGGAGATAATTTTATGCCTACTGAACGCCAGAACATCAAAGACCTCCTTGAGGAGTATGACGATATTTTCTCTTCAGGACCTAGTGACTATGAGAAGATATCCGGGGTAAAGCACCAAATTAAGACTGAGGCTCACCCTCCATTTAAATCTTGGCCATATCAAAAATCCAAAGTGGAGGAAACTCAAGTGGCCTTAGGGTTACAGCAACTGTTGAATCTGATTTATTAGTGCCTTCTAAGAGCCCATGGGCTTCCCCACTGTTATTAATTTTATTGAAGGATGGTGGTCACCATGTTGTCATGGGTTATCGCCACATCAATTCTATCACATGGAAAGATAGCTATCCATTGCCGCGTATATATGATTCCTTACGCTTGATGATAGGGTCCCATTATTTCTCAGCTATGGATATCACCAGTGGGTACTGGCAAGTATATTTGTCCCCAGAAGATCTTGAAAATGTGCTCTAATAACTAAATAAGGACTTTTTGAGCCCACTTAGATGCCTCAGGGGTTGTGTAACGCCCCTGCTACCTTCCAACGCGCCATGGAAGGACTCCTAGGCGATTTAAAATGCTCATGTGTGCTAGTTTATCTTGACAATATTACCTTTTTTTTCAAGAATCTTTACCAAACATCTAAATCACCTTAGCAAGACTTTCAGCAGTTTGATTAATCATCTTTTAAAACTAAAGCCGTCAAAATTCTTTTTCTTTCATAGTAGATGAATTTTAGAGCCATAAGGTCAGTAAAGCCAGAATATCTTTGATGCATGACAAGGTCTTGGCCAATGCTAAGATGACCCCTATATCTCTATGAGATGTTAAAGTTTTCTTAGGGATGATAGGATAATATCACCAATTTATCCCCTACTTTGAAGACACCTCTGAGCCTCTGGTATATCTACTGATTAAAGTTATACCCTTCCATTGGAAAGAAGAGCAACATCAGGTCTTTGATCTGCTACAAGTCTCTCTCTCCCACTCGCCAGTAATTATTCACCCAATTATAATAAACCCTTTCTCCTCTTTACTAATGCTAGCAATATCGCCATTGCAGCTATACTATCCCAACATGATGAAAACTTAGTGGACCATCCTATCATCTACTATAGCAAGACCTTATCCAAAGGCCAAGTGCAATTATAGCGTTATGGAACACAAATTCTTAATGTTTCTACTGACTAATAAAAATCTCTAGCCTTTTTAATAGAAACATTTCACCATTAGCACCAATCATGCTTCCTTACAATGGCTTCAAAAAAAAAGGAACCCAACAGGAAATTAGCCCAATGGGCGTTAAAACTTCAAAATTACGACTTTTCCTTTTTTTATTGATCAGGGCCTATCTACCTTAATTCGGACTGCTAATCTCAGCTTCCCATATTAGCTATAGCGGACCCTGAAGAGGATTGACTCTATGATTTCATAACCCAACCGCACTTATGGAAGGGTGAATCACTGACCCTTTAAAATGGATTAGCGAAAAGATTGGATAATCTTCAAGTCATGAACGGCCAATTGTGCAAACTTGTGTCTAAAAAGTGGGTGGCCTATATACAACTTCAGCTCAAACTAGCGTCATATTAGAGGGACATTGACAAGTCAGCCATTGGGAATTAGAAAAACCTACCATTGTCTTAAAGCTCAATGTTATTGGTAAGGAATGATCGTTTCAATCCAGGATGTATTAGTGTCCTATCTGGTATGTAAAAGCCAAGATGGATCTAAACCCCTGCATCACAACATCCAGTTGTTCCACCCTGTGAACCATTCCACACGTTTATAATTTATGTTGTTGACATCTCCACCGATCATTTAATGGCCATCAGTTCCTCCTACTAGCTGTGGACCAACTTAGTGGATCAAAGCCGTATTGCTACCCTCAGCTTTGGCAAAGGCTACTGCCACATTTTTGTATGGTTGGATTATCACCCAACATGGGTGCCCTAACATCATTCTTTTTGTTAAAAAGCAAAATGTCAGATTGACACTGGTGATAGATCTAGCTGAACTTATGGGAACCACACATGTATTTTCCACTTCCTACCATCCTGTATCCAATGTAATTATAGAGCGAATAAATAGTACTCTAACTGCAACCCTCTGTAAAATGGCTTTAACTGACCCCTTTCACAGGCCCCAATATCTGCCTAGTGCAATTCTGGCCTTTAGGATTAGTTATTGTCAAATAACTAAGATGTCGCCATTCTAGGCATTATATGACAGAAATCCTCATTTGCCTTCTAAAGTACAGGATATGCTTGATCAAACCTCCCCCAAAGCCTCTGAGGTCACTATGCAAAGTATTAAAAATGAAATTATCAGACTTCAGGCCATGGCTTCCAAAACCCTGTCTGCTACAGCCAGTTGAGAATGACTAATTTAGTGATAAGCATGACCCTCTACACACCTTCCAACTGGGTGACCTAGTCTTATTCTACTATCTTGCTTGGAGGTTGTGACACTAAATTGGGAACCAACTGGTCAAGGCCTTACAGAGTCATTTATAGATGGAGCAACAAGCACTCAATTGTAGAAAATTGTTCAGGGTACCAAGTAAACTGGGTACATAGTCGCTCTCTCCATCCGTTTCCCCCTTTACCAAGCTCTAGACGGGGGTACTGTTTGGATTTTTGCCCAAACGGTATATTTGGATATTTCAGCTGATTGGAATTAATCCCAATCTGATCATATAGTCCAAACTTCTGTCAGGTATAATCTCCTACAAAATTTGATGACTCTTAAAGTTGTGGATCAACTCCAACTTATGCAGTTGACTAATGCTCCCCTCAGAGCTACCTAATTTCAGGATTCAAACCCAATCTATGCAGAGAGTGCAGCTTATTTGACCAAGATAATTAGGCTGCCACCAAAGACCTGATTTTTAAATTTATTGCGGGGAAGGCCGACCATGGGACGGACACCTCCGAATATGACTCAGATGAGACAAAACTCAGTACCAGGTGAGGCACCCCAGAGAAGCGATGCTATCTCTTGTTGCCAGCGGGAACGCCACTTATGGGAAGGGGGAGGGAACGTGTGTAGGGGGCGTAGCCACTATTGAGCACGTGTGGAGGAAGGGGTCTGATTTGATGAACCAGACTGGGAACCAGGAGGAGACCAGCTGCGGCGACGTGGTGGGAGATATCCAAACATCCACGCTTGAAAGTGATCCACCAAATGAGACCGGAATCTGAGGATGGCTTCAGGGAGGGTGGGGATGGATCCGGCGATGGCATCCAAGACAATCGTGTGGATAGTCCACATGGCGATTGCAACCACCAGAGCACGAAGGGAGGGTGGGAGGGGGAGGCCATTGATGAAGCAAACATATCTCTTGACAGACTGAAGGGATGTGTTTGATCCTGGCCTAGCAGACGTTGGACTTCGCGCCATATTACTTTAGAGGTGGGGCACTTCTCCAGGCGGTGAAACAGCGTTCCATACTGGCCACACACGACACAGGATGAGTGTAAAGCGTTAGAGCACTCAGCTGTACGATACACCCACCTCAGGCAGCGCCACACATGGGAGCGGACTTGAGGCTGCAACAGAGGATGGTGTACATATTTTCAGATGGTTTTTTGGGTCTCAATGGAGTAAGGTATGTCCATCATGTCCAGGTAGTCCACCCTGGATAGTACATGGGGCCGAATGGGGATCACGCCATCGTGGATGGGTAGCCCCTGTACCTCTTGTGTGAACTGAGGAGAGGGGCGGCCTCTTCAGGTTGTATGTCCACTAATACGAATTCTCCATTCAGCGCTCTTCATGGAGAGTAGGATTTGTTTGTTTTGGGTTTTAGTCCCGTGAGGACCTGTGGCCGATGTGTGTGATGCGAGGTATTTAATCAGGGAGTGGGGGTTCGATGGATTGTTGAGGCCCAAGGCGCGGGAGAAGCTGGAGCGGGCTGCGTGGGACCAGTGTTGGGAGGGGAGTGTAGGGGTGGTGACAGCCGCAATCCAGGTGCCCAGGATCTTGGCAGCATGGGCTTTGAAGTCAATCAGGCCCATGCCACCATGATGATGAAGGCCAAACATGACCTCTAGTCATACTGGTGGAGGGTGGCCTGACCAAAGCCATCCTTGCAGCAAGGCATACATGGATTTGAAGAAGCTTGGGGAGAAGGGGATGGCGTGGGCTCTGAACCAGACTTTTGAGAGGAGCATAGAGTCTGCTAAAACAACCCTGCCAGTGAGGGAAGTAGGATGGGCTCTGAGAGAGGCGATTCGCTTCGTCACATTGTCCAGAATATGGCACTCCATTACTGCTGAGCGTATCCGCCTGCCTCCATCCACACGCCCAGATGGCGTACCGGTCCTATGGTAGGACGTGGCACAAAGGGGAGCACCAGTGGGGCAGTGTGTGTTGAGTGAGTGGGGCGAGGATGTGGGCGAGCAGATGAGCTGTGTTGGGAACTAATTGCTGGGGTCCAGCAGTTCTGAAACTGACCAAGGAGAATGATTTCAGTTTTGGAAGCGTTCAGTGCCGCGTTGCTTACCCAGGAATACTCCTGGATGAGAGCTTCAAGCGCGCGTGCATCTTGATTATTAGACACCCCAACCACACAATCATCTGCGAACGCCATTATCTTGACTGGGGCTTGGCCTGGCACATAGATCCCAGTGAGTTGGGCATTCATATTTTGCAGTAGTGGGTCAAGGATGAAGTTGTATAAGAGTGGGCTGAGGGGGTCCACTTGTCGCAAGCCCCTTTGAGGGCGGACTACTTCCATTAGGAAGCCAGGGCCACGTACTGCCATTGTTGCAGATCTCGTGAGCAGCATTACCCAGTTGATGAAGTGAGGGGGTAAGCGGAACTGATGGAGGCAGGCCCTGAGGTATTCCCAGTTTACTCTATCATAGGCCTTTTGTCAGTCCAAGAATACAAGTGCCCCAGAGGCTGTGGATTGACATACATTAGCCACAGAGTGCACGTTATCCAAAATTGACCTTCTGGGTATGAAACCGAATTGTTCTGGGGAGATGGTGGCAGATGCTACATTCCCTAAACGGTTAGCCATGATTTTTGTTAAGTTTTAGTGTCTGTGTTTGTTAGAGAAATGGGGCGCCAGTTGGCTAAGTCTAGCTTATCCCCTTTCTTGAAGAGTGTGATGGTAAAGGCCTCATGTCCTCCTGGTAGGAGGCGCATTTCCAACAGACTATAATTAAGTGAGGCGAGCAGCAATGGGGATATATACTTGAAATAATTTTTGTAGAACTCATATGGAATACCATTTGGGCCTGGGCATTTTCAGTTTGGCGCACCGCAAATGGCTGTCCATAATTTGGTTGGAGTAATCAAATTCATTATTTCTGGGTATCGGAAAATGGTGCAGATGTGGGCTCAGTCAAGAAATTCTGCCACTTCGGCCAGCTGAATTGGATTAGATTGGTACAACTCGGAGTAATACTTTTGTGTTTCAATTGCCACTTTGGCTGGCGTATCCACAATGGAATCATCCGATCTTCACACCTGTGTGCAGGCCATGCTCTGGCGTGGTGCGAAAATTTTTTAAAGAAATGTGCGGTGCACTTGTCACCTTTTGTGATTAATGTGGCCCTGTACTAAACACAAACCCAATGTTTGTGTTGCCTTTTGAGTGCGTTGAGGGGGGCAGCTGCCTCTGCCCACTTCTGTCCCCATGCAGAGCTGTATCCTGTAGCTGGGATGTTGGACTCCAGGTGTTCCAACTCTGCCAGAGTGCGCGAAATGACTGAAGATGTGGCTCGTGAGCATCTGGAGGAGAGATGGTGAGAGTGGCGGATGGTGTCATCTTTGAAAGTTGCCCATGTGGAAATAGGGTCCGCACAAAATGGTGCATCAACTTTTTTGCCCAAGTTGCCACTTCCACCCACATGAAAAACCTGGTGACGCGAGCTCAGAGGGGCAGTTTTTTCATTAATGTGGGGCCTTAGCAGCTGTGACAGGTAGGTGGTAGGTTAGCGAGACCAGTCGATGGTTGGAGAATTCCATTTTTGTTGTTTTGAAGTGGGAGATTGGGGTTGGAATTTCGCCGGCATTAGGATAAGGTCTATGCGGGTCATGGACCTTAGTTGGCCATTGTGGACATGGGGACGCATCATGTTTTTGAGCAGTGGGGCATGTCACGGCAGCGCATCCATAAACCTGAGGGTGGCCTTTATAACGCGCAGTTCTATGTGACCCTGGGGGGCGTGGGGTGAGGAAGGCCACCGGTCTATTGGTATGTTTAGCCAACAGTTCATGTCGCTGACTAGGAAAGAGTCTGGGAGTAGCAGAAGGGATTTGACTGATGAGAAAAATTCCTGATGCTCGTGTGCACCATTTGGGGCATAGATGTTGATGATTGCATGCGCTACGTCAGCCCACAAGAAAGTGACAACTAGAACTCCTTCATTTAGGAATGTTTCTGAAAATAAAAATTTGATAAAATTATTTTTTCAAATTAGCACCCCACAGTGCTTCGACCAAAAGGATAGGGATGGGAGGAGCATGGTTTTCCAAGCTTCCTCAGAACCTCATGGACAGTGGGACTCCTGGATGGCCAGGATATCCACGGGTAAATTGTGCTGTAAAAAACTCAGTTTCCTAGCCCAGGATGGGGAGGCTTTGAGTCCGGCGATGTTCAATGTCCCTAAAGTGAAGGTTTCCCCCATCATACCTTAGGTGCGAGGGGGTGGGCACCTGGGCCCACCAGCCTCCTCTAGATCCCCATGGGCCTTCACAGCAGCGCGAGTGTTAGCAGCAACGCTATCAGGGTTTTTGTTAATTTTTGTGGAAAGAGTTGCATTGGCTTTAGCCTTCGCTTTTTGTTTTCCTGACGTTGGATGAATTTTTTGCGGTGCGGATGAGTTCAGTGCACCATTGAGTGGGTTGAAAAAAAATTTTCAGTTGGGATAGGTCCCAAGTCAGTTTTGACCAGAGCTTGGGTGCAACGATTGGGTGAGATCGAATCCCCCATTGGATCCTCAGATTGAGTGGCCCACTCAGCATGGGCTTCCCAATCTGATTGGTTAATGGATTCCCAAGTTGCTTCTGCCGCGAAGGTTTCCATGTCCTCCTGGCATTGTGAGTGTGGGATAGCGGTGGTGGCTTTGGCCACTTCCTTGGCTGCAGCCCTGCGGGCCTGCTTGTCCTTCTTCCACTCTTGTGGGGAGATAGGTTTTACCAGAAGGTAGCAGCCTTGTGCTCCCCATGGGAAAGCCTCTTTGGTGCTAGTGGTTGGTTCATAGTGCACCTCTCCGCTGGCCATGGCCGCCAAGGGGTGCTCTTGAAATGTGACGCCCTCCTTGGTGGGGCATGCGTGCGCCTTATGGCCGAATGCATCACTTTGGGTGCAAATGGGGGACGCGCTGTCCACGGTCACCTGGAATAGGTGGGTGGTATGCCCTGCGATATCAATAAAAGTGGAGTGCGGGATCTGGGTTAGGTTCTTTTCAATCTCCTCAGTTGGAGTCAGGACTGTGATGGCTTTGCCGGTGCAAAGGTGGGGCATCAGCGTGAAGCGTTGCATTTCAAAAGATTGTATTTTGCCATATATGCGAGACCATCTTTCAGGTGTTGTTCCAAAATGTCACGTTTTACTGTAGTAGGCAAAAAGTCAAACATGAGGAAAACTTGGTTTGATTTTGTCCATCTGGTGCATTTAGTTTCGATGACCCATTGCCCTTCAGGGAGGTCAACCACTACGCGCACCGCTGCAGCCTCGTCTGCTGCCTCTTTGCTTTCAAAACCTAGGTCCAGCCAACCACATGATATGGAGTGAGGTGTGACATACACCGCAGTCGGGAAAATTGTGTGCATATATTCACTAAATTTTTCCCATAAGGCTGTTTGTTGGATGTCCAGAAACACGCGGACTCCAAATTCTACCGATGAAAGTGGCTGGGAGTGTGGCGTGTTGATGTACTGGTTGCATTGTGCTTGCCATGTGAGTATCTCCGGGGAAATAGTGACCGCCAGTTTTTTAAAATTTTTATCTATTCCGCCGGTTTCTCTGGGGCATTTTCAAACGTTGGAGCCCGCGGGCCTTCCACCTGCTCCTCTTACCTTGCTTGCCAAACTGCTCCCTGACATGGGCGCAGACTAATCTCCTCTGTGAGATTATCAAACTAGATTCAGTCTTGAATTGAATAGGTTGCAAAAGTGATTGCAATGAGAAAGAAAAGTAAGACCTGATTTTTTTAGTTTAATAGATTTAAGATTGGACTATTTGTATTTTCCCCAAGACACCTCCCCAATTTCCCTTAGATTGTTGCAATTAAGCTAATAAACTTAACTATTTTTATTTAACTGAGGTAAGCTGACCAGGAGATGGACATTGCAGAAACTTTAAACTTAAAACCTAAAATTAAATCCTCACTGAAAATTTTGAACAAACCACCCAAAATGAGCAGATGACACACACATGTTGCAAACTCACCCAACCAGGTGGGACAGTGGGAACCGCTTATATCATAATTGTGGAAGGGGAGGGGGGTCAGGGGGCTCGTCCTCTGCAACGTCTTCACCCCAAAGCATGGTACGGGCTATGGCGGAGAGCAGGATCATTGGGGCATCAGCGGTACGTGGAGCTATATTTTTGAGATTGGTGTGGTATTAATACATCTGCTATATATAAGGGTTCTGATGTAGTTTGTTAGAGCTAGTTCAGTTTTCATGAATGCGTCAGGTTGTTTTTTGAATGTGGAGATATTGGTGTGGGTAATCTTTGACTTTGGATTCCGCGCTACATCTGCCATAGCTTAATGGCGTCATTGGCTTCTTTGTGAGCTTCAATCAGTATATCTCTTTGTACCTTATTGGCTTTGGAGAGAATATTAAGAGGAGGGATTCCTCCTGCAAACATCGCCACTGATTTGATGGCAACTTTTCGAAAAGAGCGACAATCTGGATTAGTCATTGCTTCAACAGCCAGCTGGTGGTCGCCGCAGAATGTATTGACGTTTTGCTAGGGGCATATAATCAAGGGGGTAGTTCCTCACTATCGTTAATATACAATAAATGCTCAATTTGTATATTGTGGTTCTCAATTTTATTGCTGGACTAATCAGTTTTAACCAATAAGTCTCAAGGATTTTGGTTGACTTGAATTGTGGAGTCAGCATATTCTGTGATTAAATGGTTTATTTGAGGATGCATGGGATTTAACTGGGGTCCAATCTTGTGTTTGATTGGATGGAGCTTTTGGTGGCACTGGGGAAAGGAGGAGGCTGATTGTTGGCTGCAGATGCAGCTGCAGCAACAGGCTTTGGGGGAGGAGGAGGTAGGATCACACCCCATACCTAAGGTGGCATGGGATGGGTGTCAGAATGGATGCTGGTGGACAAGAAAACAGTGCCAGCGGAAGTGGCTAGGGATGAGCATTTGCATTTTGGGTGGTCCAACTCAAAAAATATCGGACATATTGTCCATCCACCCTTGATGTGGGCCCAGAATAGATGGATTGGGGTGGAGAGGATAACGGCGTGGGGGGATTGACAGGGCAATTTTACTTGAGTCTGGGCTAATTGTGGCATATGCCTGAGGCCCAGCTAGGCGTGTGGCCCCATTTGGGACCACAAATTGCAGGAAGGGGTTGGAGCCATAGGCTTCCAAACCTTCCATCAGCTCATGGTGGAGCTCTTCAGGGGGAAGGTGGGTGGGCAAACCAGCGAACTGGACCACCAAAGTGGTATTAGCTGGTAGCTGGGCCTAAGTTGTGGGGAGAGAAGTACCCTGGAAAACCAGGGGCACAGTTGCCGCTGTGGCGGCTTTGGCTTCACATGTGAAGCTGAGATCAAAGTACCCTTATAGGGGCGGAAGTCAATAAAACTGGCAGGATGCATCAGCACCTGAGCCACTTTGATAATGGTTTGGTCATGGTAGGACAAAAGTTTTCATAATCAACCTGAAGCCCAAAGTGCATGTTGCTCTGGGGGAACATCAGGGCATTGGGGTACCGCTTGGGTTTGAGCAAGGTGGGCGTTGAGATTCTTGGGAGGAAAAAATCGTCCCAGGGGTTTGGTGTGACTGGGAGAGCCAGTCTGAGTGCATTTTCCTGATTAATAGAAAATGTCAGGGGAGCTTTGCCGCTGGCACACACTGGGGAAGCTGGCGGGGAATCCAATGACATCAGAGAGAAACTACAGTGTGCGGTTAGAATTTACTTTTTATTAACCATGTAAATTGGTCATAAAGTTACAAAAAAGCGGAAAGAGAGCTAATAAACTTAATTTTCTTTATTTAATTAATTATAAAATTTTACTTTATTGGAACTTTCTTCTCCAGACCTAGTATCTGGTAAAAAGACTTTTTGATCAAGAAAAAGCAAAAGGTATTTATCCAACACCTTTAGTATTTGGGTCACCTGGCCTTAAACAACTAAGGGATCCGTGGTAAAACGCTCATGTTCCCAACAGCCATGATGGGTAGATAATGAACCATAATGTTGGCTTTGAGAGCTGCTTTTTTTGTGTAACCAGATTTCATAAAAGTTCAACAGTTTTTTTTGGAAATTCACCCCTAGTGACCAGATTTGGGTTGGAGCGTGGTGTAACAGATCAGTTGGCACCTGATCCGTACATTGCTTCAGATTGGATGCTATTTGATCCAAACGTAGCTCTGATCTAAAAATCATTAAACTTTGGAAGGTTGGAATTGGATAAATTCTTCATCCCAAACCTGGATTGCATTCACAGAATGATGTCAGGCTTATGCACGGCATGGATGGTGATCCAGTGGGATGGTGAATCTTTGTAAACAATGTGTTGGATGGTGTGGGATTCGCCAACGGATGCCACATATTTCTCAAAATATATAAAAC
>JAKSZP010018071.1:0-16019 GCA_022478985.1 Massospora cicadina
CAGTAAGAGCATATTTTCCAGTCAAAGGGGGGGGTAATGTTGGGAAATTGATATGACTGGACAGTATGCTACATATATCAATGGATCAGAGTGGGGATCAAAATGAGTCTTGAGATTGATAGAAAAGGTATATGGAAAATAATCGATTGAAGTGTTGACCATTTGGCAAATCGAGGGAAATTATGCCAAGATTTTGAGATAGATGAGAACTTTTATAAAAGGGAAAACAAATAGGAGACTACCAAGCTGAGGATGCATCCACATGGGGAACTGAGATTCAAAGAGTTGAATGGAGGATTGAAGAGGAGGTCTTTTCCTGTAATTAGGTTGTTGCATATAGGTCTGCAATTAGTAGAATATTAATAAAGGTGAATAGGGGCAATTTCTCTGTATATAATTTATCAAATTTTATTAAAGTTGGTGATCTTCATATCATCTGATTTGGTTGCTCAGTGGCTAATAATCTGTGCAAACCAACTTGTTGGAATCAAGCCTTTACGCTGAGAATTAAAACAGGGCCACCCCCTTTTATAGGTGTGGCAGAGGTCACCTGAGGTAAAAATAGTTTCTCTACTGGTGATTGGTATTGAAACATTAAAATTTTGCCACATGGGTACATCATGCCCCAAAACCCCAATTTCTGATTTCCCAAACAGTAACTCACCTTTTCCACGATCTGACAGGAGAGTTTTACATATTTCCTTTTTCAGAATGCATTGCAGCTTTTACAAAACTATCTCCAAATTCCCTCCAACCTTCAAAATCAGTATAGATATTAATCATCAAAAATTAAGAAGGGATTGCTTTTCTTTTACTCCCACACTCCTAATAAAAATGACTAAAAATCAAGTTTTTATTAGTGTTTAATTATAATTTTATTAAAAGTTTTTTGTGGGATCCAGCGGCATATGCACCAGTGAGCACAAAAGAGCTGGATTCCTACGCAAGATGAGGATGTTTTTAAGATAGTGGAACAAAGAAGGAAAGTTAGCAAAAGCAGTCTGCAATATATTATATAATAAAATAGTGTCAGTTGGGGTGATAGCTCCTTATTATTAATAATTTATTATTATTTATCAAGGACCTGCTATTGTCCTATCACTCATCTTTTGCTCAGTGGGTTTTACCCTGTGCAACCTGCTCAGTGGAATCAGCCTAAACTGCCAAAAGTTAATACTTCCTATTCTATCTGTTGGATGGCCACTTAATCCTTGCAGATAACTTTGAGAATAAACATATCTTTATTGTCACAATATATTAAAATAACACATTATTATAGATTTTGCAGCTTTATAACAGTTTTAGTTAGAGTAAGAATAGGGCTAAACTGTATACTATACTCATCTGCCCTTTTGTTATGTATGGCTAGGCAGAATCTTTAATAATGGGAGGGTAACTATCCTACTGTAACTTTTATTTTTTGTAGATCTTATTTTTAGTTACTAAGAAGGGCTTCTGGTCTATATAGTTTGATAGATATATATTGTATAGTAATAATTTGATGTATGGTATTAAATTTTATAATATAAATTAATAAAAAATTAGACATAAATCCTTTGAATAAAATGGATACTTCAAAGTAGTACAAAATGGTTATATTATTTGAAGTAATATATAAACCAAAAAATTTGTTATGCAGAATTTTTATGGGATATCAATATGATAACTATATAAGATAAGGAGCTAGGGAAGCCCACTTGTTAGCAATATAGATATTAGTTTTTAATTTTTATTTGAGGTGGACTGACTTGAGGACAATACTGCACTGATGATGGGAAGTGAAGAAAATGGAAAAGGAGGATAAAGCCTAGAAAACCTCCATGTGCAGCATATGATAGGCCAGAAACTCCATGGACCGCCTTTGCTATTTGCTATCTCAGTTCAGGGCATTGGTGTGTAAACCAACACAGTCATAGTTGTCCCCTACCTAAAGTTTATCTACCAGGATTGAACTCAGGGAGGCAGTGGTAGAGGATTGTATTCTACCACTGGGGTATCCTCCCCAAATATGAGTTTTTAATCATTGAGTGGTAATTGTTTTTAAACTAAACTATTGAGTAAAAATGAATGTGGTTTGTTAAATTAGAATGCAAGCTTATAAAAAAATAATTTTTTTGGGGGAAAAAGAACCTTTTTTAAAAAAAGCTCTAAAAAGTATGAAATATTAGAGAAATATAGCCTACTCAATAGAACCCTTTTTGAAGTCAGCCCCATATTTTAAACTGAATTATAGAATTTTGCTCATAATAAAAATTATATCTTATGTCTGGATTGGGCCCAAGTGTAAACTATAAGCAACTTAGAATAAATAGTACTGAGTATATAAATTATAAATACCTAATATAAGTCAGTTAAAATAAGGCGCCAACTTCAAAAAGGGTTTTATTGAGTAGGCTTAATTTCTCAATTATTTCATACTTTTTAGAGCTTTTTTTTAATTTTTAAATTTATTGCGGGGAAAGCTGACCATGGGACGGACACTTCCAAAAATGACTCAGATAAGACAAAACTTAGTACCAGGGGAGGCACCCCAGAGAAGCGATGCTATCTCTTGTTGCCAGCGGGAACGCCACTTATGGGAAGGGGAGGGAACGTGTGTAGGGGACGTAGCCACTATTGAGCACGTGTGGAGGAAGGGGTCTGATTTGATGAACCAGACTGGGAACCAGGAGGAGACCAGCTGTCAGCGACATGGTGGGAGATATCCAAACATCCACACTTGAAAGTGATCCACCAAATGAGACCAGAATCTGTGGACAGCTTCAGGGAGGGTGGGGATGGATCCAGCGATGGCATCCAAGACAATCGTGTGGATAGTCCACATGGCGATTGCAACCACCAGAGCACGGAGGGAGGGTGGGAGGGGGAGGCCATTGATGAAGCAAACATATCTCTTGACAGACTGAAGGGATGTGTTTGATCCTGGCCTAGCAGACGTTGGACTTCGCGCCATATTACTTTAGAGGTGGGGCACTTCTCCAGGCGGTGAAACAGCGTTCCATACTGGCCACACACGACACAGGATGAGTATAAAGCATTAGAGCGCTCAGCTGTATGATACACCTGCCTCAGGCAACGCCACACATGGGAGCGGACTTGAGGCTGCAACAGAGGATGGTGTGCATATTTCCAGGTAGTCTTTTGGGTCTCGGTGGAATAAGGGATGTCCATCATGTCTAGGTAGTCCACCCTGGATAGGACTTGGGGTCAAATGGGGATCACGCCATCATGGATGGGTAGCCCCTGTACCTCTTGTGTGAACTGAGGAGAGGGGCGGCCTCTTCAGGTTGTATGTCCACTAATATGAATTCTCCACTCTGCGCTTCGCATGGAGAGTAGGATTCGTTTGTAGTGGGTTTTGGTCCCGTGAGGACCCGTGGCCGATGTGTGTGATGCGAGGTATTTCATCAGGGAGTGGGGGTTTGATAGATTGTTGAGGCCCTAGGCTCGGGAGAAGTTGGAGTGGGCCGCGCGGGACCAGTGTTGGGATGGGAGTGTAGGAGCAGTGATGGCCACGATCCAGGTGCCCAGGATCTTGGCGGCATGGGCTTTGAAGTCAAGTAGGCCCATGCCACCATGATGATGAGGGCCAAACATGACCTCTAGCCGTACTGGTGGAGGGCGGCCTGACCAAAGCCAACCTTGTAGCAAAGCATACAGGGATTTGAAGAAGCTTGGGGAGAAGGGGATGGCGTGGGCTCTGAACCAGACTTTGGATAGGAGCATAGAGTTGGCAATAACAACCCTGCCAGTGAGGGTAGTAGGGTGGGCTCTGAGAGAGGCGATTCGCTTCGTCACGTTGTCCAGTATATGGCACTCCATTACTGCTGACGCATATCCACCTGCCTCCAACCACACGCCCAGATGGCATACCAGTCCTATGGTAGGTCGTGGCACAAAGGGGAGCACCAGTGGAGCAGTTTATTTTGAGTTAGTAAGGCGTGGACGTGGGCGAGCAGATGGGCTGGGTTGGGAACTACTTGCTGGGGCCCAGCAGTTCTGAAACTGACCAAGGAGGATGATTTCGGTTTTGGAGGCGTTCATTGCCACGTTGCTTACCCGGGAATATTTCTGGATGAGGGCTTCAAGCGCATGTGCATCTTTGTTATTAGACACCCCCACCACACAATCATCTGCAAATGACATCATCTTGACTGGGGTTTGGCCTGGCACATGGACCCCAGTGAGTTGGGCATTCACATTTTGCAGTAGTGGGTCAAGGCTGAAGTTGTATAAGAGTGGGCTCAGGGGGTCCCCTTGTCACAGGCCCCTTTGAGGACGGACTATTTCCGTTAGGAAACCTGGGCTGCGCACTGCCATTGTTGCAGATTCCGTGAGCAGCATCACCCAGTTAATGAAGCGGGGAGGTAGGCGGAATTGTTGGAGGCAGGCCCTAAGGTATTCCCAGTTTACTCTATCATAGGCCTTTTGTTGGTCCAAGAATACAAGTGCCCCAGAGGCTGTGGACTGACACATATTAGCCACAGAGTGCACATTATCCCAAATTGACCTTCTGGGGATGAAACTGAAATTGTTCTGGAGAGATGGTGGCAGATGCTACAGTCCCTAAACGGTTGGCCATGATTTTTGTTAATATTTTGGTGTCTGTGTTTGTTAGAGAAATGGGGTGCCAGTTGGCTAAGTCTAGCCTATCCCCTTTCTTGAAGAGTGTGACCGTAAAGGCCTCATGTCCTCCTGGTAGGAGGCACATTTCCAACAGGCTTTGGTTGAGTGAGGCTAGCAGCAATGGGGATATATATTTAAAATATTTTTTGTAGAACTCATATGGAATGCCATCTGGGCCTGGGCATTTTTGGTTTGGCGCACCGCGAATGGTAGTCCATAATTTGTTCAGAGTAATTAAATTTATTATTTCCGGGTATCAGAAAATGGTGCATATATGAGCTCTGTCGAGAAATTCTGCCATTTCAGCCAGCTGAATTGGTTTGGCTCGGTATAACTCAGAGTAATATCTTTGTGTTTTGATTGCCACTTCAGCCAGTGTATCCACAATAGAATTATCCAATCTCTGCACCTGTTTGCAGGCCACGCTCTGGCATGGTGCAAAAAATTTTTTGAAGAAGTATGCGGTGCACTTGTTGCCTTTAGTGATGCATGTGGCCCTGTATTGGACACAAACCCGATGTTTGTGTTGCCTTTCTAGTGCATTGAGGTGGGCTGCTGCCTCCGCCCACTTCTGGCCCTATGCAGGGCTATATCCTGAGGCTGGAATGTTGGACTCCAAGTGGGCCAATTCTGCCAGCACGCGCGATATAACCGCCGATGTGGCTCATGAGCATCTGGATGAGAGATGGCGATAGTGGTGGATGGTGTCTTCTTTGAAAGTTGCCCATATGGAAATGGGGTCCACGCAAAATGGTGCAACAAATGATTTTGCCAAAGTTGCCTCTTCCACCCACATGGAAAATCCTGGTGACGCGAGCTCTGGGGGGCGGATTTTGCACCAATGTGGGGCCTTTGCAACTGTGACGGGTAAGTGGTATGTTATCAAGACCAGTTGGTGGTCGGAGAATTCCATTTTCGCTGTTTTGAAGTGGGAGATGTGGGGTTGGAATTTCGCCAGCGCTAGAATAAGGTCAATGTGGGTCATGGACCTTAATTGGCTGTTGTGGACATGGGGACGCATCATGTTTTCGAGCAGTGGGGCATGTTGCGGCAGCGCATCCATTAACCCAAGGGTGGCTTTTAGAATGCATAGTTCTACATGACCCTGTGGGGCGTGGGGTGAGGGTGGCCACCGGTCTGTTGGTGAGGTTAGCCAACAGTTCATGTCACCAATTAGGAAAGAATTGGGGGGTAGCGGGAGGGATTCGACCAATGAGAAAAATTCCCAACGCTCTTGTGCACCATTTGGGGTGTAAATGTTGACAATTGTGTGTGCAACATCAGCCTATGAGAAGGTGACAACAAGCACTCGGTCATTTAAGAATGTTTCTGAAGATATAAATTTGAAAAAATTGTTTTTCTGAATTAGCACCCCACAGTGCTTTGACTAAAAGGATAGGGATGGTAGGAGCATTGTTTTCTAAGTTTCCTCAGAACCTCATGGACAGTGGGTTTCCTGGATGGCCAGTATATCCATGGGTAAATTGTTTTGTAAAAAACTCAGTTTCCTAGCCTGGGACAGGGAGGCCTTGAGTCCGGCGATATTCAGCGTCCCTAGAGTGAAGGTTTCCCCCATCGCACCTTAGGTGCGAGGGGGTGGGCCCCCTGGCCCACCAGCCTCTTCAAGGTCCCCATGGGCTTTCACAGCAGCATGGGTATTAGCAGCAATGCTATCAGGGTTTTTGTTAATTTTTGTGGAAAGAGTTACGTTGGCTTTGGCCTTCACTTTTTGTTTTCCCGACGTCAGACAAATTTTTTGTGGTGCGGATAAGTTCGGTGCACCGTCGAGTGGGCAAAAAAAAAAATTTTCAGTTGGGATAGGTCCCAAGTTGGTTTTGACTGGGGCTTGGGTGCAGCGATTGGGTGAGATCAAATCTCCTATCAGATCCTCAGATTGAGTGGCCCATTTGGCATGGGCCTCCCAATCTGATTGGGTGATGGATTCCCAAGTTGCTTCCGCCGCAAAGGTCTCCATGTCCTCCTGGCGTTGTAAGTGTGGGATGGTGGTGGTAACCTTGGCCGCTTCCTTGGCTGCAGTCCTATGGGCCTGCTTGGCCTTCTTCCGCTCCTGCGGGGAGATGGGCTTTACTAATAGGTAGCAGCCTTGTGCTCCCCACGGGAAAGCCTCCTTGGTGCTTGCAGTTGGTTTGTAGTGCACCTCTCCTCTGGCCATGGCCGCTGAGGGGTGCTCTTGGAATGTGACACCCTCCTTGGTGGGGCATATGTGTGCCTTATGGCTGAATGCATCACAGTGGGTCAAATGGGGGGCGCACTGTCCACGGTTACCCAGAATGGGTGGGTGGTGTGCCCTGCAATATCAATAAAGGTGGAGTGCAGGATCTAGGTTAGGTCCTTTGCGATCTCCTCGGTTGGGGTCAGAACTGCGATGGCTTTGCCGGTGCACAGGTGTGGCATCAGCGTGAAACATTGCATTTTGAAAGATTGTATTTCACTGTATATAGTGAGACCATCTTTCAGGTGTTGCTCCAAAATGTCACATTTTACCATAGTAGGCAAAAAGTCAAATGTGAGGAAAATTTGGTTTGATTTTATCCATCTGGTGCATTCAGTTTCGACGACCCGTTGCCCTTCAGGGAGGTTGACCACTATGCGCACCGCTGCAGCCTCATCTGCTGCTATTTTACTTTCGAAACCTAGGTCCAGCCAACTGCATGACATAGAGTGAGGTGCAACGTACACCACAGTCGGGAAAATTTTGTGTACATCTTCACAAAATTTTTCCTATAGGGCCATTTTTTGGATGTCCAGATACACACGGACTCCAAATTCCACTGACAAAAGTGGCTGGGAATGTGGCGTGTTGATGTACTGGTTGCATCGTGCTTGCCACGCGAGTATCTTCAGGGAAATTGTGACCGCCAGTTTTTTTAGATTTTTTTCTATTCCGCCAGATTCTCCGGGGCATTTTCAAATGTTAGAGGCCATGGGCCTTCCGCCTGCTCCTCTTGCCTTGCTTGCCCAACTGCTCCCAGATATGGGTGCAGACTAATTCCCTCTATGAGATTATCAAACTAGATTTAGTCTTGAATTGAATGGGTTGCAAAAGTGTTTGCAACGAGAAAGAAAAGTTACTTTTTAGAGCTTTTTTAAAGGAGGTTTTTTTTCAAAAAAAAAACTTTACCCCCAGCTCTTTTCCCCTCAAAAAATTAGTGCATTTTTTAAAAGTAGCTCTTTTTCCTACTTTTCTTAAATATTACTATCTCTATATATCATTTTTGACCCCTTACTATTTCTCTATAAAATTAAAACTCATTGTATATCTATTATATATAGTATCTTATATACAAATATACTAATAATTTTATTTTATTAAATTTAGTTGATTTTATTGGTCAAATTATACTAAATTTACTGATCACTATCTACAATACTTTATTTTATTAAATTTAGATGATTTTATTGGTCAATGTATGCTGAATTTACTGATCACCATCTACAGTAATTCATTTTATTAGATTTGGTTGCTTTTATTAGTCAAACTATGTAAATTTATTGATCGCTATCTAAAATGATCCATTTTATCAAATTTAGATGAGTTTATTGGTCAAATTATGTAAAAATGATAGCCATCTATAATGATTTAAGCTCATCCCGCTATGAGCTCATACTGACTAAATTTTGAATATACCCCCCAGCCATAGGACTTATCTAAAGTGCTTCGAAGCTATCGCTTCACCGATTCCGGAAAAAAGTTTATCCGGAGTTGTATAATTCCCACAAGTATCCATCGCTTCCGAGCCCATTTTGATATATTTACTAAATTAATAGTCAGATACTCACCCAATACTTACAAAAGTAAAATGGGACCTAAGTTGAAGCATCCTCTATTTTTGATGATCATCCAAATCGGTCCAGTATTTTCAGTTATGCGCGAACAAACATCGAAAAAAATACAGGTCGAATTGATAAACTTATTCTTTTCCAAAGTCGGTTAAAAAATGAGTAAAAAGCCCTTCGACGTGACCAGAACTTTCGATTAAGGTGGAGGCTTGAAATAGGCCTTAATTTTTGCCCACTTGCGCCAATCTGAAATGGACGTTTTTGTTTAACACTATTCTTATTTGTTTCTTAACGTCATTCTTATATTCAATACTTACTTTTTCTGCAAGTATGCTGGCTACCGGTTTGGGCTTTGGCATTCGGTGCCTTAGTAAGAAAACACTTTTTCCAACAAATATCTTTTCCAGATCTTTTTTCAGTGCTACTACTGGTGAATCTTTTAATTACCCTCGCGAAATTAATCCTTTTCTTAAACAGCCAACCGAGGTTTGCACCCTTCCATATTTTGTTCGCCGGACAAGATTTCTTTGTCTCCCGATCTATACAGATTTTAGAAATAATAGATCGAGGCTTTTAACGATTATTAGGCGTATTCAAGGTGACCCCAAAAAACTTATGTCGGATCTTCTTGTCAGCTTTCCTGACTGGACTATAAGAATAAATCCAACTAATAATCACATCATTATTAAAGGCCTTAAACATCATGAACTTCGCGATTGGCTAACTGAGAAAGGTTTTTAGTTTCAGTTTTACAGCGAAATAAAATTTGTTTCTTTAAGTTAAAGAGCTTCAAAGCTGATGTGTTTTAAGTACAATAATGGTTCTTATTATTCCACTCTCATTCCAGTTTCTGATGTTAACACGATAGAAGCTGGCTAAAGAATACGCATTTGATCTAAAGAAAAAAACTCAATTGTAAGACAGTACTTTATTGATTTATATATGCTTTCTAGGTTAAGAAATAATTTTTAAGTACTTTTGTTCTATTTAACTTAAATCTGTACAAATTATTTATTGGCTTCCTTTTCGTAAGCTTCTAAGCATCTACTAGTCATTTACAGCTTATTCTTATTGTTTTTAGTGCTTTAAGTTTGCTGGCTTTTGTATGCTTTTTCCTGGAACCTGATGCCAATTAGGTATATAATTTTTGGCCATCAGGTTTACTTAGCGCTGAGTCTATTTTTGTCTAATTTAGGTTAAAATTAATTCTTTTGAATACTTAAATTTTACATTTTTTATGTACCCATTTTTGTGGGTAAATAAATTCTCTGCAGTAATTTTTACTGCAATTAATTCCTGTTACTTTTCTAAGATTTGTTTCAAATTTAAGCGATACTGGAACTGAATTGTACAACTTACTTTTTTTAACGCTTAATATAGACTGTTAAACGATATATAGTTACTAATAGTGCTTCCACGCTTTACACAAATTATAAAATTGTGCAAAACAAATAAAATTTGATCTTATGATTTGGTACAAATACTGGGGTATTATAAGGCAATTCTTTTATAAAAAGCTGAAGAGAGAATGGATACCATGACTTGTTATTATTTAAAGGTGGGACAAACAAAGCCAGCATGATTTGTAAGCTCGTTTTTTATCAAGGCTGGTATATAGCTTTTTCTTAACTTAATTTATAAGTTAAATGATACACAGGCAGTGGCTCATACAAACAAGGTTCACTTGTTCCTAAATACTATTCTAAAATAATATGTTTTTCCTGCAGAAACAAATTCTGCCTTACTCTAGTTTTAATCTTATCGTGTAAACTAATATTCCTAATCAATTTAAAACAAGTCAAATTTGATGCCTGCTTTTCAAAGCAAGATATGTTATTTGATTTTTACAGCGTCTTTATAAAAAATTAGGTTATAATGTACTTTTGTTAGCATATTTTAATAAAAAGCTGTCCTAAGTAAACATCTAAGCTTAAAACTTGTTAGCTTAAGCATATAGACATTTATGTACTAATAGCAACTTTCAATGTAAAGGTTACAACATTGGTAAAAGTTACTTTGAAGATTTTAATGTTATACAAAAGAAACATGTAATTTAAGCTTAGTTAATACAACTGGTGCAAATAAGCTGGCCAGCTATGCTAGAACTGACATATTTAAGTACAAACTCCGATTCAAAATAAAAATATACTTGGATTGAATCGGTACCGTCTATTTTAGAGATAAATCATACACAAATAATATAGTGTAACAAAACTGTGTCTAAGATCTGATAAATTTTATCTTTCATGCCTAAATAAGGGTGACAACTCACTAAATAAAAAATAATTAATCTATATATTTTTAACAAATTGGTCAGACATAATTGGGGTGACTGCATTTGTAAAAACAGGTGCCCTTCTAACGCATATATTAGGTTTGATAGTGGTAAGGCAATAATCTCTCAGTATGCGGTATACAATACTAGTATAGCTGAAAAGTATTAGCTTAATAGAATATCTAAAGCGGAAGATAAGAAAGAGGATTTACATTTTGAGTATACCAAACTACAAATTTACCTAGTCAAAGTTTATATAAAAGTGAGAATAACTCAGTTAAATAAATATCAGCTATAAACTGTAACGGTCGGGTTAACCCAAGGACCTGATTGCTACCCGGCAAGCTACAAACCCACGCCAAAAGGAAGTTTCCTCGTTCGATCGGAGAATTAAGTAAGTGCTGATTTTATTAAAGAAACTCCCGCTCGAGTTGCGGGCCGCATCCCACCAGGTCGAGGTGCGAGAAGCCACCTCGGCTATACTAGACCTCCTGCCACCTGGCTGGGAATTCCGAGGCGTTTGTGCGGCGGCAACTCCGTAATGGCCCAAAATAAGCCGCGGTGCGGTGCGGCAGCAAGCTAAAATCCGACCTCGAATCTCAGGTCGAGGTACGAAGACATGCATGTCCAAACGGCCTCTGTCGCCTTTGGGTCCCTTTTAGAGGTTTCAGCCCCCTTGCAATTCGCCAAGGGCAATAATAGTGTCGAGGAGATGCTCGGTGATCACCATCCACTATTTATTTAAAAAGAATATAAACAGAGGCCAATGCCATTTAAATAATTAAACATATTTGAGCAAATCGGTAGGTTTATTAGAGTTTGGGCAACGTGTAAGTGAGAATTCCAACTTGGGCTCAATGGAATTGCAGCCCCAATATTATAAATTGAGCCAAAGTTAAAATTATGAAACGAGTTTGGCGTGGAAGTCTGGTCAATTTTCCCACCGCTAGGTTGGGGCGGGAGTCCAGAATATCTAAAATGTTAGTTTATTTTTTTATAAATTTTATCTGAAATTCCCCGAACGAAAAAGTGGATAGCAACCATCGAATTAACAAATTACATATTATCTCAACTTTATATGGAACTAGCTGCCAGATTCCTATGCTTCGCCACGGTGTTTATCTATCAGATGACTTGAATTGTTTTAAATTTTACTAGAGGAAGCGCTATTGCATATGTCAAAAAGCCCAGGGCCAACCCTATCCTCATAAAAAATAAGGTGGTAAATCAGGGAGGTTAATAAATATAAGAAATAAATAAAAGTGATTGTGCCAGAATTCGAATAACTGGCCTTTATAAAATTTAAGTTTAGAGCCAAAAGATGAGCTGATTATGCTAGATTTTTTTTAAAAAACTCCATACTTTATTAAAATAGACTTTAAGGGAAAGTAAGAGGGGAGGGCGTAATACAGGCGATTAGGCCAAGGGCAAAAAGGACCAGGGTTTTGGGCCGCTAGAGTTCTAGCACCTCCGACCATTGCTGATTGGCAATCACCATTACTAGCCACGGTTCTAGCATTGGTGAGCTTACAGGCCATTCGATTCTCAGTCAATTAGTAGCTTCATTGCATGCAATGAGCGATCTGGTGGGGAAAGCCAAACATGTGGCCTTATAACACCTGGGGATTATGCACAAGAATTTTGAGATCTGGCAGAGCTGATTGGAGATAATCTGAATGGTCTTCAATACCAAACCTCTGTGATGGGGGCGCTCATTGCTCAAAACCTTGGCAACAAGTGCACAGTAAATTACCCATACACAATAATAGTAAATGAAGGCTCATGTTGGATTGGAGCTGTTCTCAGGGTTTTTGTAAAGATCAGGTCCTGCAATGGATATATACCAAGTGTGAATGTTCATCTGATAGAATGTATACCCAGTGGCAAGTGTTCACCTGATAGGATGTATTGCATCATGGACCAGTATTTTTTGAACATGGCACATTTATAATAATGGTATACTATATCTGCTTCCAGTTTGGTGCATATGGGGTATTCTTTGTGCTGGTAGTCTAGCCCACTATGCTTACCCAATTTGAATACCTAATTTAGGATCTGCCAGGTTACCAAATACTGTTTGGCCATAACCAAGTGGGAGTTCAGTCCCAAAATCAACTCCTTCATCAGGTAGTTGATGTCATAGCCTTTAGTAGTCCAGTCATTTAGGATTCATGGGTGAATGGGTGGATTCCACCCTGGTTTTGGGAGTGGATCCCTATATTCTATCAGCATCAATTTGTACCTAATTCTGATTGACTTGGTTACATATTTGTTGGTGATTTGGTTACGCTCCTCCCAGCTTGTTGCAGGAATCATTATAGAGTTATGTGCTTTGATATCCCTCTGAATTTGGTCAGCCTCTCAGTCCAATTATTCAAATGACCACCCACCCTGGTGCACAGCCTGGTTGCAGAGTCACTAGTAGTATGGGGCACCCTTTCAGGAGGTTATCCACAGGTGGTTCACTATCCATTCATGTATTGATCAGGGGGAGACCAGCTCTTGGAGGCCTTGGGCTCTTTCCCAGTTTATGCCCCATGCTAGAGTCAGGCAGCACATGTGCATCTGTGTTAGCTTCAGAAATGACTTCCCTATATGCGCTGGGCATGAGATTCAAAGTCCAGGAGGCCCATGCCTCCATCATTCTTTGGTTTCAACAGGGCTTCTAGTGGAATTGGTGCCACCTTTGCCTTGAACCACAGGAAAGTTCAGAGCATTGACCTGATTTTCTTCTCTAAGTTCAGGCTCATCAGCAGCACATGAGCAACATACCACAACTTTGAGAAGATGAAGACATTTATTGATGGGACCATCTAGTACTAAAAAAAAGACATTTATTGCCTGCACTTTCTCCTCGAGGCATAGTCTGGCACTTTTCCAGCATGCCATTTGGATTGATAGCCCTGACAATACTTCTTGTTTGGTCTCCAGTACTGCTGGTCCCTTGTTGTTGAAGAATATTCTGAGGTATCAGACTTTCTGAGAGCTCATAATCAGCATTGTATCAGTTGGTGAGCTGAAGCTTGGGTTGCTGACCCTCATCACTGAAGTTTTTGTCAAATTTATTTTTGTATTTGATGCAATCTGATAAAGGTTTAATAGATCCTCAGTGCCCTGGAGGTCAGTTGAGGAGCTTATTCCTACTACTGTATCATCAGTGAATGCTAGCATCTTCAGTGGCATTTGGTTATGGTGGACTAAACCCCAGAGCTTCATGTCCGCTGCTGCCAGTAGAATGTTGGCTGCAAAGTTGAAGAGTTTTGGTAATATAGGGTCTCTGTCAGGGTAAATCCTGACATTAGTGGAATTCTTGAGATTATAGATATTGTCAGTCAGATCAATATGATATGTGATGAAGTTAGATCAAATAATTGCATATCAAATTAATGATTGTAGTGAAAATATTCAATTAATCATTTAAATTACTTTATTTGCAATAGTATTCAGTCAATTAATCGCACCAAAACAAATTTATGATGAGACTGAGATGATTCCCACTGCCTTTAAAAATCACATTCAAGTTGCAATCCCATAAGATCCAGAGAATAATAGTGCACTGTTTAAAATCAATTAAGCTTAGGTAAGTCCAGGAAGTTGGATAGTATATAAAACCAGGGCATTCATTTGGTTAATCTTTGCAGTCAATAAAATTATTCTTATAATGCAAACACTTTTAAGTTTATTTACTAAAGTGTTATCATTACCAATCTACCACCCCAGCCTACAAGAAACTCCCTTCCAACTTTCTCCTTTAAAAAGCCATGTCTTTAAGCAACTCCCATACCAGCTTACCCACCATTCCTTATACCTGGACACCTCTAGTGTCCTTGTCATGGGCTAAACCCCTTGGTTATGCTAAATCATGGTTAACTACCCCAACCAGGTCAGTAGTACACCAGTCTGTAACGCACTGGCTCCTTCCAATGAGCCACGAATGAGGTGGGCAACAGGATCCATGTTAAAGACCATAGGGCTGACAGAACTCCTGATACTACTCTCCTGGTGCGCGCGCTTCTAAGATTGGACAAGCACCTGACAGACAGTTGCAAGTATACTCAATCCCAGCAACATGCCTTGACTCCAAGACAGGGTATAGAGGGAGGCAATAGCCTCCAAACTCACTTCCAAAGTCAATTCTTGTTGATTTAAAAACATGGCTGCAGTTAGGCAAAATCTTTAAAATAAACCCAAATTATAAATATATGAATTTAGGTTCTTTTATTTAATATTTAGCCAAGTTGATAGAAAACAGAACGAGAGCCTCCAGCTCCCAGTTACTTCCCCTATACACAGGCTAAGCTAAAATAAAATATAATGTAAGCTTATGGTGCCAACTTGAATGATGTTTGGTGTAAACTTTACAGCAGGATCGCGGAATCTTTACTCAATGGTTTCATGCCAGTTCCAATCTTAATGGTTCCGCGCCAGTTCCATTTCAAATCCCAATTGAACCGCGAAACTCCCAAGCACCCGTTTCATTCCATTCTCAATTCAAATCCAAATCAAATCTCGAAACTACCCATTTTACTCGTTTTCCATTTTGTTCCAACTTGGATGCCCATCTTGCTCCTTGGCCTACTCCAAGCTCCAGCCCCTTAGGCGTCTTGCCAGAACCAACGCCCCCTCCTCCTCCATACATACAGACACAGCCTGCCCTGTCTTACCAAAGATCAGGGCAATGTGATGCTGAGGATAGACCTCAACTGTCACACAGTCCCTGACAGTCTCCTTGGTGGAGACCTTGCCCGACAGGGATTTTGTTGGTTGCGCCATCTGTGACAATAACCTTTGTTACCAGGACTGAGTACAGTGTCGTTGTTCATGCTCAAAACGTGTTGAGGATACCAACCGCCTTCAGTGCCTCATGTAGGAATGACCACGCTACTTGGTCATACACCTTTTCCATGTTGAGGAACATAAGGTATCCATGTTCAATGCCCCTCATATCCTGGAGTATGCTCTGGACTGAGCCTATGCTGTCCCATATACTACAGCCTTTGATGAAGCCATGCTGGGCACTATGGAGCATGCGTGGTGCTGTTGCCATCAGCTGATTATACAGTATGCGCGTGAGCAGTTTATAAATCAGCGTTAATAGTGCAATCAGGCGCCAGTTCTGAAGTTGGTGTCTGAGGACTTTTATTGTACAGAAGTACAATTCAAGTCTCATGGACTCCCATAATTTGTTTTCCATTGTTCAAACAGTGGTTAAAGAGGGCTTTGAGCTCAGCGCAATGCAGTCAGAATATGCTGTATATTTCTGCACACATATTGTTGGGGCCTGGTGCTTTCATTGTTGTGGCTTTCTTTTAACCCA
>JAKSZP010018072.1:0-15955 GCA_022478985.1 Massospora cicadina
TTTAATCAGCTTTACTAGCTGTATCTCTTTTCCAAGGGCAACCAATAACTTGACTGAGGTAATGCCTTCTGGAACATGGGCATCGTCAATGTTTTCAGCCTTTAAGTGATCAGAAAAGGCGAGCTCAGCAGGTGAACCTAAAATTAATATTATGTGTACTTGTAACCACCTTCATAGTGGTCGCTAAGGTCATTCTCAATGCACATGAGATGAGAGATTGGCAATGTTTCAGTAATAGGTACTGTAGGTCAGTTGTCTTTAGAGGTGCCTGGCCCTAAACTGACCTTTCTTTTCCCTGCTTGGCAAGGGCAGTATTCTTCATAAAACACATGTCTTTGTTAAGGTTGTTCTTCTTTCATCAGTTATACCTTGGCTTCTCATCCTTTTTAAGCTTTGATTCCTCTTTGGTATAACTTTAGGTCTTGTGGAAGCCTTTTAGGAGATATCTGTCTTGTTTATATTAACCACAATGATAGGGATTTTTTGATGACTAGTACAGAGTTTAAACTTCATCTGAAATATGTGACGCACATGTCTAGGTCTGGATTACTGTGTAACCAGCAACAACAGAATCTGCAGCATCATATAATATAAGTATTTTTGGGGTCATCAGCGTTTGGTCCTCAATAAAGAAGTAATACACAAATTGCCCAAGATTTCATTTCAGCGCAGCGCAATTCTCATGAAGGCCTGTTTCTTCATACTTATGCTTTACTTGGAACTGAATTCTTTAATTAGCGCTTCATTCACTTCACTCCAGGTGTGCAGATCGTCCATGTGAGGTACCCATAACCTCTTGAGACATATGGCTTAAACAATATACAATATGGTTAAACTTTTACTGATCAGTTGAACTTACCATTGTGGCTTCATAGAGGTATAGGGAAAGATATGTATTCCATTCTCCAGGTGTAAACTTGTACTTGAAGTTAGGTTTAGAGATTTTAGCTTCCAATCCCTGAAGACGAGTACTATGGGAACCTCAAATTCAGCAATCTTAATATGCGCGTCACTCTGTTCAACTTGATGTGAGAGTTTACATATTTGATCCTGCAGAGGATTGAGATATTGCTCCATTTCCTCTTAAGTATTCTTTGTCATGATTTCCAGTAGATTAATTCTTCTTTTGAGAAAAACTTTATCATCATTAAAGTTCTAAACATGTATGCCCAGTTCGTGAAGTTGCTGATGAGTAGATTAGAAGTAAGTTTGCAAGAGTTTTTTATTATCCTCTAATACTCCAATGCGTCAGTTCAAATTATCCTTTATCTCAATATCCAGTGCCCTGATGATGCTTGTTAGTCTTGGCTTTTAACTCTTCTGTGTTAGGGTTCCAACGTTTCTCAGCATCATTAAGGATACAGTAGACTTGATATTAATATTTAAAATAGCCGATTTGCCTCTCATATCGCTCTCCAATATGTTGATTCACTTGGTAATGGAATTAGTAGACACCTGAGTCGCATGAGATGCCAGATCTTGCTCTTCATGGGCCACTCAGAAAATAATAGTTTGAGATACTGATCGAGTCTCAGAGAGTCGTTGGGCCTCTAGTTCATCAATTTGTCATAGAGCCTGCTCTATATGGGACTCAAGGAGATTAATCTGTTTTTTTCTCATCATGATAGCTAATAGAAGCTTGGGCTGCAAATTCACCATGAGCCTCAATGTCTTTTCAGCGGAGCTCTTGTTCAAGGGCGTCAAGTATCTTGTGGTTTTTTGTTTGGCTTCATGATGTTCTTTGTGCTAAGATTCATAGCTTGCTCCACATACTTGATAACACCAGAATAGACGGTTCCCATTTTGTTATGGAACTGAATGATGTAGGAATGGTTCTCTTTAATCAATCAGCAGGTCGTCTCCTATAATTTGTGACGCCAAATTATATCCATTTGTAGGCCATCCGTAAGGCCCTTTAGTATTGATAAGATGGTGGAGCTCTAATTATGGACTCATAATATATGTACAATTTAGTAAAGTGCTTGGTTTATAAATCAGATGATATAGCAAGATAGATTTGCACTTAAGCTGTATGTCTCTAGGAGGACATTTGAATCATATAGGTCCATGAGAGTCCTTTAACAGTGGATGCCCTTTTACGTCTGGCTCTTCCTCCTGGTTTAATGACTTCACAAAGTAAGTCCTAAAAACCTTCTTTGGATATCCATGTTAGACAGAGATTTGTTTTTCTTTATTGGCTTTTCCTTAAACTTTTTCAAATTTGGTGATGGGCGGACTTCCCATCTGATCATCTTCTTCACCATTTCCTTTGTGTACCCATTGGGCAACGCTAACAATCAAATTGCCTTCATGGTGCAATCAAACTAGATGCAGGCATTGTTAAGCGTTGGCTGAGCTCCTGTGGTGAGCACCATCCTGTTAGCTTCTGTATTTAAGCTCAATAATGCTGTGCCATAAAGCCCAACAGTCAATATTTGAAGCCATCTATGACATATGACAAGTATAATTTTTAATTTTAGGTGCCAAGTTACCTCTTAAGTCCCATCAGATAGAGTATCCGTCCTATGGTAAGATCCGCAAAAGTGACTTATTAAAGTCAAGTACCAAAAAAAGATATGAATAGAATGACGTTTCTTTATTGTAATATAAAATAAGGGTTTTATATACTACATTCAACAATATAAAATACATAAGGAAAAGAATTAATAAAACTGGTAGAAGAGAAATCCGGATGGGAGGCTCCTGGTCAGATGGTGCATTCCAGTTTTATATTTCCTTTGTAGCACAATTTTGATAGAGCATAAAGTTACTTTAAATTAGCCAAGTTAGATGAGACTTGTTATCACTTAGGTCAATCATTAAGCAGTTTATTGATTATTACCCTTTTGTGGGTTCATCTTAATCGCTGCCTTTTGTGTCACCTAATGTAATTGCATCTGACATTTTAATGATTGTTAATCTTTAAATTAAAGGATTTCATCTTGGAGTATCTTATACTCAAATTTGTCTGACAGGACATATAGTATCACTTTGAGACTTACAACTATTATTTTTTTGAATAATTAATCAAAGTACCATCTTTAAACTCCTTATAAGGTCTAAAAGTCAATTCTGTTGTGAGAGTCAAATGGTCAATAGTCTTCCCATTGTGTCCAAATTCTGATATTTGACAAGGGGCGTAAGAGGCCACCCTCGCTTCCCCAGAAAAATAGGATGAGGCAATTTTTGAATGGTAGGGATGTATTCACATATCTTGAATAGACCTTAATCACATTTATTAAAGTTGGTAATACAGTAGAGGATCTTCTCAGTTAAATTTGCCAAGGTGACCATCACACCCTTATTCAATCTCTAGAGCCATGCACTGTTTCAACTTCATGTCAAGCTTCTTTCCCTTTGCACCTTTGTCAACTAAAGCAGTATGACTTTCCTTATTTCCTTTCTCTTTAAAGTTTTTTTAACATATTAGTATGTATAAAATAAAGAAGGTTTTTATTGCTATTCAAAGAGCTAGCTTCCTTATTTTTCTTTGAGTTTTTAATTTGGTCTGAGTTTATTTTAAGCAAAAAATATACCTTTAGTTGGTGTTTTATCTTTTCAAACTTCAACCTCCTCAGAGTCTTTTTTATGTTTTTTACTTAGAGATATAGAGCTATGGTATCAGCTGGTTTTGGTTCAAAATTTGCACGTCAATTCTCATTCCCTGATACTCTTTAGGATTCCCAGAGAATTTGATCTAAGTATAGATAGACTTTAACTTGAGTTGCCAACTCAACTTTACCTTTTAGTGCTTCTGACAACATGGTTACGCCATGGCAGAAAAAAGATATTAATAAAATATATGGTGATACATATGAGTTAGTTAGATATTGAAGCCTTTGATGCTTTGGATAGAGGTTTCAAACAATTACAAATTTCAATTTTGTAAAAAGAATGTTTTGGATGAGTTTACCAATAATATCAGATAAAAGTCCCAGGCTGATTCTCTGTAGAACCCCTCAAATTGGGTAATATAATGATCCCCAATCCTCATCCAAATAGGCCTACAATTAGTAGCAGAGTTACGCTCAATTGTCACCAGAATCAGAGGAGCCATTTAGAGGTCCCTCCACATCTTACAGCTAATTTAGTTCAACCTAAGCTGCGGAGACTGGCTCCTTTTATAGGGTTGGATGGGTCCAGCAAGGTGCAAATATTTTCCTGTCCAATGATTGGGAAAAATATATTAAAACCTTACCTCACAGATTTATCCTACCTTTCATCGCCTTCATTGGCTGTTCCATCAAAGAGAGTTGAGTCTCAAGAGTTTCAATAAGTCAAATTTCCATATTCCATAATTTGGACATTCATAGCTTGATCCAATTCTTCGAGCCTTGACACAATTATATACTAAGAACTGAGATTATGAGGGTTCTTTTTTTTACCCCATTACTATCACTAATAAAACTAATATTAATTGAGCCCCATTCTTCTTAGTATATAAATTTCTCATATTTAATTCTTCATTTGGTACTAAAATCCCCCATTTTTACAATAGCAGTTGTGAGTTCTTATACTCCTGTTTCTGCTAAATTAAGAAATCCTGTGCAATTAGCACCAGCTTGCATTAGTGACCAAAAGAATTTCAACAAGAGGGTAGAATAGATATACACCATTTTACTGAAGATAAACAATATACTAAAGAATAATAGCAAACAAATCTACATCTTGTAACTCATCTTGACTCAATACACTGTCAATTAAGCTTATTGATTTGTTTATCAAATCAGGAGGTGTAGTCGCTTTACAACTAATTAGCATAACCAATCATGCTTCATCTTTAGACAGTGCATTTAGAATTAGCTTTTTTGCAGTAAAATTGGTACTTCCTTCTCATGATGGCAAGCCATGCCTCATGAAAAGAGTCTAATCCACTTCTTGATGAATATTGTCTAACACTTTTACAACTGATGGTAACCCAAAGACCCTACTATTTTGTTTTAAGACAAATTACCTTTTCTTTTTGATCTCTAGTAACTTTTAAATATGATATAGTTTCTCAAAACAAGATCTAAACTAAAAACCATCATAAATAAAGTTGCGTCTGGAAGTACTAAGATGCAGCTTTGGGATTTACCCATTGTTAAGTAGGTTTCCATATTACTTAAATAAAATATTTAATAGTCATCTAATGTAAAGCACTGGTTCACGAAAATATTTAATATATGATTTAAAAAAAGTAACTAAAACATAAACCATAGTAGCAATGTCAAAAAAGGCATTAATCTTTTTGAAGTTTTTTAGTACTAGAGGCGCCTGTTGAAATCAAGGCAATTTATTGCTCACATGTGCTTAGGCTCAGGATTGCAACAAAATTATGATGTAAGAGTTTCTAAAAACTCTCTTCAGCTTTATAAGGTTATTGAGGGAAAATAAACCACAATTTAAGATAATTTTAATAACTTTTTAACTTCTAAAATGGGGATTAAAGCTAACCTTTATTAACTTATTGCCTTCTAGTATATATGCTTTTTGGGGCTAATGGTGAGATGCAAGAGAAATTTAAGTTAGTCATTTGGTACCTTGATTTAGTTAAATTATGACTTAGTCTATAAGAAAACTCAAAAATCTTTTCACTATGATAGTGTTTGATTTTAGATGTTAAGTTGATAGCAGGGATGATGAATCCATTCGGTAACAACTTGCTATAGTTTATCCAGTCAGGCATCCTGAAATTATTTCACCTCAGCTGATTACCAGAAGACTTAAGGGTTAATTGGTGGGTAAAATCTATTTACTCTTCAGAACCCCCTTCAGGTCTATAAAAGGGGGTGTTTTCCCTTAAGCGGTAGCACTAAATTTAAATTAGTGCGTGGGTGAACTTTAGAGTCCTTTTTCCTATTCTTCTGGGGGTTTATCATATCCTTATTAACTATATCCAAGACATCTGGTTGAGGGCTAGGAGTAAAGTCATTACTCCAATCTGGACTATTCTGCCAAGATATAGACTGAGAATTTTTAGTATTATTTAAACTATTTGCCACTGGTACATTTTTTAACTACTGAAAAATTCAATTGTTTAACAGTGCCCCCCAAGGGGGGCGTCCAAGCGTTTTATTTACAGTAAAGCCAAATAAGGCAAAGATAAAAATTCCCAATATGGCGCCTCAGTTTAACACTGAGGAGCCATATTGGATGTGAAAGAAACTAGGGGATTTTTCTTCCAGCGTGCCTATATTTTAATTTTGACTTATGGTTCAAACTTATTTAAAAAAATCTTGGAAAAAGCTGAAAAAATACTGGCACCAGAATAGTAACACAGACTAAGGTAAGAGCGTGGAGAGAAGAAATTGGCATGCCAAAGACACTCCTTGATTTTATTAAAATCAGTTTTGTATTAAATGAAGTAGTAAGTTGGTTTTTAAAGATTTTATAAGGTTTATTGTTAGCTGATAAATTTTCTTAAAAAATGAAACATAAGAATCTATTTCACTTCCCCTTTATCTATGCCATTTTAACTCACTATAGTTTTAGCTTTGTGCACTTAACTATGATATAATAATTAGTCTTGTTTTCTGAGGTTTAATGATAGTTTTGAATTTATGTGAACAGTTTATTGGCCTCATGTGATATAAATTTTTCCAAAAGTTTAAAATACTAATTCTGATAGCTTTATTATGTTCAGGGCTATGTTTAATAACTAAAATCGCATATATTGACATTGTATTAAAAGGTTTCACGCAATATGTCAGTTTATAATTGTCTTAATCATTACAGTACATGATTTGCACTTTCTGAGTATTTTTATAGATGATTAATTTATTACTTTATAAAGATTATGGTCCTAATGTTAGTTTTATTGCACTTGATTTATTTATCCTTTCTGGATGAGTAAAAGAAGTCTTTTTGTATCAAACCTTTGTCCAGTTTTACCTAATAGTAGCCTTAGTACAAGTTCAAGTTGTTGAAGAAATGAAAACCCTGTCAAAATTTCTTCCAAAAATCTATAGGTAAGTACTTTTCAAGGCTATAAGATTAAAAGTTTTGATTAAAAGTGGAACTTTTTTAGATTAAACAGACTTAAATATATAAATACATTTTCACTGATTAGAATAAATCAAAAGATACAAGTTAATTGACAACCTTATATATTTAAAAGATATTTATTAAATTTTGTTTGTGTATGCACCATTTCATAAATTATACCACATAGGAGGGTTTTTCTCAGTTACTTGAAGAACTTGGATGCCATGTACAGGAAGGTCAATATCACTCATGTGGGATTTATACCCCTCAATGTGGTTTTCAAGTTTAGTTATACCTTTCTAATAAAATCACTTGTCAACTCACTAGATTGATAATTACCTTCTTTATAGTGCGTTTGTTCTCACAGTCTACTTGTTACATAATCAGTGTGGTTATCCAACATATCAATTTATTGAATTTCTCACCAATGGCCCCTCACAATCTAGCTGGAGAATCACATATTTTTGGGGGAGTTTGACTTTGGACAGGATTAATAATGGGCCTAATACTACAGATGCTTAAAGGCTTTCCACATAAAGCAGTAATCCAGGTGTGGATGCAATCCTTCTTATTTTAAAATACCTACTCCAATCCTCAACTTGACTAGCTAGTTGTATGTTGAGAGTACAAGGCTCTTGTGTAGAAAATTTTCACTTACACTGCCAAAAAAATAAAATTTAATCTGGGTAAGTTTTCCTACTGCAGCCCAATTTCTCGAAATTCCCAGATTCCTGAGTCAAATTTTTTAATAATTTAATGTTTTTGGCATGATCAATTTATTGTTTCAGTACGTTAAATTTTTACCCTAATCTTAATAATCCTTTATATTAATTTCCTGATAGTCCTATTTTATTATTTAAAATTTTCTATTGATTGAATGCCAGAATTTTAATGGTGTAATGCATCTCAGTTTTAATAAAATAAAAATGGATAATTAAAATGTGGAATCACCCAATCATGGCGTACCCAATTATCACTTTCAACCTGTATTCTTAAGAAAATTTTGTAATTATATTTCTTCTTAAGAGCAAACCAAAGAAAAGTAACTTTTCTCTCTCATTGCAATCACTTTTGCAACTTATTCAATTCAAGTCTGATTCTAGTTTGATAATCTCACAGAGGAGATTAGTCTGCGCCCATGTCAGGGAGCATTTGGGTAAGTAAGATAAGAGGAGCAGGTGGTAGGCCCGCGGCCTCAAACGTTTGAAAACGCCCCAGAGAAACTTGTGGAATAGAAAAAAATTTAAAAAAACTGGCGGTCACTATTTCCCCAGAAATCCTCACTTGGCAAGCACGATGCAACCAGTACATCAACAAACTGCACTCCCAACCACTCTCATCAGTGGAAAATGGAGTCCGCGTGTTTCTGGACATCCAACAAACAGCTTTATGGGAAAAATTTTGTGGGGATGTGCACACTTTTTTCCCAACTGCAGTGTATGTCACACCTCACTCCATGTCACGCGGTCAGCTGGACCTCAGTTTCAAAAACAAGGAGGCAGAAGATGAAGCTGCTGCAGTGTGCATAGTGATCAACCTCCCCAAAGGGCAATGGGTCATCAAAACCAAACGCACCAGATGGACAAAATCCAACCAAATTTTCCTCATGTTTGACTTTTTGCTTACTACAGTAAAATGTGCCATTTTGGAGCAACACCTGAAAGATGGTCTCACCGTTTATGGCGAAATACAATCTTTTGAAATGCAATGCTTTATGCTGATGCCACATCTGTGCACCAGAAAAGCCATCGCAGTTCTGACCCCAACTGAGGAGATCGCGAAGGACCTAACCCAGATCCTACACTCCACATATATTGATATTGAAGGGCATACCACCCACCCTTTCTGGGTAACCGTGGACAGCGCACCCCCCATCTGCACCCACTGTGATGCATTAAGCCATAAGGCACATGCATGCCCCACCAAGGAGGGCATCACATTCCAAGAGCACCCCTTGGCAGCCATGGCCAGCGGAGAGGCACACTATGAACCAACCGCAAGCACCAAAGAGGCTTTCCCGTGGGGAGCATAAGGTTTCTACCTACTGGTAAAACCTATTTCCCCACAAGAGCGGAAGAAAGCCAAGCAGGCCCGCAGGGCTGCAGCCAAGGAAGCGGCTAAAGTCACCACCACTATCCTACACTCCCAACACCAGGAGGACATCGAGACCTTCGCAGTGGAAGCAACTTGGGAATCCATCAACCAATCAGATTGGGAAGCCCACGCCAATTGGGCCACCCAATCTGAGGATCCAATGGTTGACTCATTCTCACCCAATCTTTGCAACCAAGCTCCAGTTGAAGCTGACTTAGGGTCCAAACTAACTGAAAATTTTTTTTGACCCACTTGTAGGTGCACCAAACTCATCTGCACCGCAAAAAATTTGTTTGACATCGGGGAAACAAAAAGTGAAGGCAAAAGCCAATGCGAACCTTTCTGCTAAAATCAACAAAACTACTGATAGTGTTGCTGTAAACACCTGCGCTGCCGTGAAGGCCCATGGGGATCTAGAGGAGGCTAGTGGGCCTGGGTGCCCACCCCCTTGCACCTAAGGTGCGATGGGGGAAACCTTCACTTTAGGGATGTTGAATATCGCTGGACTCAAGGCCTCGCTGTCTTGGGCTAGGAAACTGAGTTTTTTACAAAAAAATTTACCCATGGATATCCTGGCCATCCAGGAGTCTCACTGTCCACAAGGTTCTAAGGATGCTTGGAAAACCATGCTCCTCCCATCCCTATCCTTTTGGTCAGAGCACTGTGGGGTGCTAGTTCAGAAAAACAATTTTTTCAAATTTTTATCGTCAGAATCCTTCCTAAATGGCTGAGTCCTCATTGTCACTTTCTCGTGGGCTGACATGGCACATGCTATCATCAACATCTATGCCCCAACCTGTGCACGAGAGCATCAGAAATTTTTCTTGTCAGTCAAATCCCTCAGGTTACCCACAGACCCTTTTGTAGTCGGTGACATGAACTGTTGGCTAAACACACTAACGGACCGTTGGCCTTCCTCCTCCCATGCCCCCAGGGTCGTGTAGAACTTCACATTCTAAAGGCCACCCTTGGGTTGATGGATGCACTGCCGTGGCAAGCCCTGCTGCTCAAAAACATGACACGCCCCCACATCCAAAACGGCTAATTAAGGTCCATGACCCACATAGACCTTATCCTTACACCAGTGAAATTCCAACACCATATTTCCCACTTTAAAACAACAAAATTTGAATTGTCTGACCACCGGCTGGTCTCAATAACCTACCAACTACCTGTCACAGTGGCTAAGGCCCCACATTGGTGCAAACTCCGCCCTCCTGAACTTGCGTCGCCAGGATTTTCCACTTGGGTGGAATCAGCAACTTTGGCAAAAGTGTTTGTTACACCGTTTTAGGTGGACCCCATCTCCACATGGGCAGCCTTCAAATAGGATACCATCCGCCACTCTTGCCACCTCTCCTCCCGATGCTCACAAGCTACATCAGCTGATATTTCGCGCGCTCTGGCAGAGTTGGCACACCTGGAATCCAACATACCAGCCACAGGCTACAGCCCTGCATGGGGCTGGAAGTGGGCGGAAGCAGCTGCCCACCTCAACGCGCTCAAAAGGCAACACAAACATCAGGTTTGTGTTCAGTACAGGGCCAAACGCATTAAAGAGGGTGACAAATGCACCGCATATTTTTTTAAAAAAATTTTGCACCACGCCAGAGTGTGGCCTGCACACAGGTGCGAAGATTGGATGATTCCATCGCGGATATGCAAGCCAAAGTGGCAATCAAAATACAAAAGTATTACTCCGAGTTATACCAATCCAATCCAATTCAGCCAGCTGAAGTGGCAGAATTTCTTGACCAAACCCACATCTGCACCATTTCCCAATACCCAGAAATAATGAATTTGATTACTTCAAACGAATTATGGACAGCCATCCGCGGTGCACCAAACTGGAAATGCCCAGGCCCAGATGGCATTCAATATGAATCCTATAAAAGTACTTCGAATATATATCCCCACTACTGCTTGCCTCACTTAACCAGAGCCTTTAGGAAACGCACCTCCTACCAGGCGGACAAGAGGCCTTCACCGTCACACTCTTTAAGAAAGGGGACAAGCTAGACTTAGCCAACTGGCGCCCCATTTCTTTAACTAACATGGATACAAAAATTTTAACAAAAATTATGGCTAACCGTTTAGGGATTATAGCATCTGCCACCTTCTCTCCAGAACAATTCGGTTTCATACCCAGAAGGTCAATTTGGGACAACGTGCACTCTGTGGCTAACGCATGCCAGTCCACAGCCTCTGGGGAACTTGTATTCTTGGACCAACAGAAGGCTATGATAGAGTAAACTGGGATTACCTCAGGGCCTGCCTCCACCAATTCCGCTTGCCCCCTCATTTCATCAGCTAAATAATGATGCTCACGGAATCTGCAACAATGGCAGTGCGTGGCCCTGGCTTCCTAACAGAAGTAGTCCGCCCTCAAAGGGGCTTATGACAAGGGGACCCCCTTAGCCCACTCTTATACAACTTTAGCCTTGACCCACTGCTTCGAAATGTGAATGCCCAACTCACTGGGATCCATGTGCCAGGCCAAGCCCCAGTTAAGATGATGTCATTTGCAGATGACTGTGTAGTTGAGGTGTCTAATAATAAAGATGCACGCGCACTTGAAGCTCTCATCCAGGAGTATTCCCAGGTAAGTAATGCTGCACTGAACGCTTCCAAAACCGAAATCATCCTCCTTGGTCAGTATCAAACCTGCTGGGCCCCAGCGACCAGTGCCCAGCCTGGCCCATCTGCTCGCACACGTGCTCGCCCCCCCAGCTCACCCCACACCACCCCACTGGTGCTCCCCTTTGTGCCACGCCCTACCCTAGGGCCAGTCCGCCATCTGAGCGTGTGGGTGGAGGCAGGTGGGTACACATCAGCAGTAATGAAAAGTCGTATTCTAGACAACGTGACAAAGCGCATCGTCTCCTTCAGAGCCCACCCTATTTCCCTTACTGGCAGGGTTGTTTTAGCTAACTCTATGCTCCCCTCCAAAGTCTGGTTTGGAGCCCACGCCATCCCCTTCTCCCCAAGCTTCTTCAAATCCTTGTATGCCCTGCTGCAAGGATGGCTTTGGTCATGCCGCCCACCACCAGTACGGCTAGAGGTCATGTTTGGCCCTCATCATCATGGTGGCATGGGCCTGCTTGACTTCAAAGCCCATGCCGCCAAGATCCTAGGCACCTGGATTGCGGCCGTCACCGCCCCTACGCTCCCCTCCCAACACTGGTCCCGCGCAGCCTGCTCCAACTTCTCCCGCGCCTTGGGCCTCAACAATCCATTAAACCCTCACTCCTTAGTGAAATACCTGGCTTCACACCCATCAGCCACAGGTCCTCACGGGACTTAAATCCACTACAAACGAATCCTCCTCTCCATGCGGAGCGCTGAGTGGAGAATTCATATTAGCGGACACACAGCCCAGAGAGGCCGCCCCTCTCCTCAGTTCACACAAGAGGTACAGGGGCTACCCATCCAAGATGGCGTGATCCCCACACGACCCCATGTCCTATCCAGGGTGGACTACTTGGACATGATGGACATCCCTTACTCCATTGAGACCCAAAAAACTATCTGGAAATATGCACACCATCCTCTGTTGCAGCCTCATATCTGTTCCCATGTGTGGCGCTGCTTGAGGCGGGTGTACCATACAGCTGGCCGCTCTAACGCTTTACACTCATCCTGCGTCGTGTGTGGCCAGTATGGAACGCTGTTCCACCACCTGGAGAAGTGTCCTACATCTAAAGTAATATGGCGCGAAGTTCAACGTCTGCTTGTCCAGGATCAAACACATCCCTTCAGTCTGTCAAGAGATATGTTTGCTTTATCAATGGCCTCCCCCCTTCCACCCTCCCTCCGTGCTCTGGTAGTTGCAATAGCCATGTGGACTATCCACACGATTGTCTTGGATGCCATCGCAGGCTCCACCCCCACCCTCCCAGAAGCTGTCCACAGATTCCGGTCTCATTTGGTGGACCACTTTCAGGCGTGGATGTTTGGATACCTCCCACCGCGTCACTGACAACTGATCTCCTCCTGGTTCCCAGTTTGGTTCATCAAATCAGACCCTTTCCTACATAAGTGTTCAATTGTGGCTACGGCCCCTTCACACGTTCCCTCCCCCTCCCCATAAGTGGCGTTCCCGCCTGCAACAAGAGATAGCTTTGCTTCTCTGGGTGCCTTCCCTGTTACTAAGTTTTGTCTCTTTTGGGTCAGACTCGGAAGTATCCATCCCATGGTCAGCCTTCCTCGCAATAAATTTAAATAAGAGCAAACCAAGGAAACCTGCAACTTAAGAAGTAGTTGCAGAAACTAAGAATAGCACTGCCAACCTCAGGAAATTTCTCATATATATGCCAATGATCTCATTTGTGAGTGTATTGGTTTAATCTGTTATAGTTATTTCCTTGGTTTTCTTATCAAAAACTTTATTTAGACATTTATATATTTTTACTATGTTTTGGAGCATCATGAGCATCATGGCTTGCGTCTTGGAAAATTCTATCCTCTGCAAAGATAGCTTTCCCATTGATGACTATAGGGCATTGTGGCCATACTCACACTAGTTGCTTTGCTAATCTATTTGTTCCTTAAGAAGTGCAAGCTTGCGACCAGAGCTAACTTGCCTCCCCTAGTCCTTACATATTCAATATAGTACTTGGGTCCTCATTAATATGTGACCTAATAAAAACATGATAGAAGGCAACTACTTATGATCCTGACCTTCAAGCGAGTGAATTTGGAATAGCATGAGCTTTACAAGCTGGTATTTAGGCAGGTGGGTTCTATAAGCGTTTAATTTTAGTAGATTTTTGGTGTAGAGATTTAGTTTGACGCCATAGCTTGAAGGCGTTTAATCTCATCTGCCAGATGTCTTGTGTCTATATCAGAAGTTATGAATTTTTAGAATCCGACCTTGACAAGAATGAAATAAAAAAAGTTACTAGCAATATAGCGCTTTAAATGGGGACATTCCACTATATGTTGATAACTAACTCAATATGCAAACATATTGCTATAAATTAGCTATTACATAGGCTTGAATCATTAAATAGCTATTTAAGAAAAGTAAGTAGAGTTCAATTTTCTCTTTCTACACACTCTTTGTAAGCTTAATGATTCAAGCCAGTTAATCTGATATGTACTCATTATTGAACTAAGTTTACCTATAACTTGATTGGGAACAATTGGACCTTTGGTGGATAAACATATATTAATGCCATGCTAGATATAAAGCCGATTGAAAGGAAGGAAGCAACGGACGCTAAAAAATGCTGTGGACAACAAAGTTGCTTCTATCCACTTTGTAAAGTGACAAATGCTAGTATGATGTACTAATGACCATATAATGCAGTAGGAATGAGCTCACCTATCTGGACAAATATGTTGACAAACAACCCAGATGGTCCATCAATCTAAATTTGCTGTTTGGGTTAGTCACTCATTGCTTATGACATACAGAGCAGGATTTAATAAAATATGTATCAATTTAAACATATTTTACCAAGAAATTGACTTTTTAGCCAATGTGTAATTCCTGGACCAATTTATGACCTACAGTAGTATGTGTGTCTATTGCAGTTGTTAAATTAGATAAGAATGATACAGAAAACTTTGCATCACTACTCTCTAGTAAAGTAATTCTTTCTTTAGTTTCTCCTTTGAGGTTGTCTCTTACTTTTTTAAGCATCCGCTGAGTTGGTTGTTAGGATTTCAACCTAATAAGGAAATGTTAATACCACTGATGGTGAGATTTAACCATGAGCTAAAGAAAATCTTTTCTGATGTTTAGTATGAGCTTAATCCAAAGCAATTATATACTTCTGATTTGAAAAGATTTTAGTGAAAATCCTGCTATCACTTTAATCAATTATTCAATTATATTCAAAAATAAAAAAGTTCTATGCTAAACCACCCTCTTGACTGCACCACTTTGAGCCTTTGTTGAAATGATTGACTCCTGCTACCCCTACTAGGGGAAGTGTTGCGCCGCCTCCTGGCGTCTTTCAGCCACTGCCAAAACGCGCCCAGGATGGCTCACCTGGCGCTTGAACGCTTGTGGTCACTACATTTTAGCTAGGGACCTATCCATCATCTTGGGCGCTCCCAGGAGGTGCTTTAAAGCCCCCTAGATCTCTCTAAGAGCAACTTGTGTTTTTGTCTTTGGGTTGAATATGGGAACTATACCCCTATACAAGTGCAGTCATTCTTGAGATGGCCACAGCGGTGTCCAAGCCTCCAGATTTATAGATTTATAGATTTACATGCTTAAAGGGATACTTTGAAAGAGCTTTTCTTTCCCGTTATTATCACTTTTAGTAACATGATTCTACGCAATTTCTCTGAGATTGACAATCAACCTGGAATATGAGCAAATTTGTCTGCAACAATACAAGTTGGGCAAAAGTTGCCAGCACAAAAGGCCTGAAGCCCTCCCAAACCACCGGGGAAAAATGCCCCGGCGGAATTTGACACACCCTCCCACCAAAAAGGGTGAGTACAGCGCCGCACCTGGAGTTTTGCAATTCCTGCAAAAAATGGGCGCATATACCAAAATCAAACACTCCCAACCCTTGTCCTCCCTTGAGCACGGCCTTAGAATTATGGTTGGCGATACTTCCCTTGAATCATGGAGAAAAATGGGGGAGGCCTTCTCCGCAACTTTCCCAAACACCATTTCAGTAAATTACAAAAATCTACACAGAGGATGGGTGGACGTCAGGTTCATGTCCGCGGAAGAAGCAGCGGATGCAGAAAAAATGAAAATTCTCCATAAAAATCAACAATGAAGACCGCACCATCCACATGGTGTGCACGCAATGGAATGAGGCAAACGACCTATTCATTGTATTTGAATGACTCCCAAGCACCGTGCACCATAATATCCTCGCGGATGAACTCTGTGGGGGCCTCAAAGGTTACAGAGTTATCAAACAGT